>MNCI01020330.1:0-49471 GCA_015680685.1 Gnetum montanum | reverse complement strand
TATAGAACATGAGGCTTGCACTTATTGAATTTACTAGTAAACTCAAGATGAATGATGTTGATTTGTGGAAGAACATGACATGTCCAGTGCAAAAGGCCAACATTTTAGAGGTGGATGTGCCACTCATGTATGTTGAAAGATTTAACTAGCCATCATATTGACCTCATAGATGAAGGTGGGATGTGATTGTGTGAATGTGAATAGGTCTCTTCAATCTTAGAATATAGGTTGGTAGGCATGGAAGAGGTTAAGGTATAAGAACGACCACTTAATAGAATTAAATGATTGTCTAATAGTAGGATTATATAATATATATTTCCTCATCCATATAATTTGAATATCTCATAATAATTTAAAGCTCTCAAGATAGCAGTGTATTTATTAAATCAAGTTCTAACCAAGGCTATCTTAAAGATAAGATTTGAATTTTGAAAAGGTTGGAAACTGAGTTTGTGACATATATGCATTTGGGGATGCTCATCAGAAGTAAGAGTCTATAATCCACAAGAAAATAAGCTAGACCCAAGGACCATAACTAGGTATTTCATTGGATATGCTAAATGGTCTAAGGGATATAAATTTTATTACCCATCATATTCTACTAGGTATGTGGAATCAAGGAATGCTAAATTTCTTATGGCTTGATTAGTGGAAGCAATAGCACTTGGAACATTATTCCTGATAGATCATACAAATGCTCAACCCACTATTTCAAATGATAGAATGATTATTGTGCATAATATTCCTAGAGAATAAATGCATACTAAACAACAACCAATCATTGAAGTTTCACAAACTACTAATCAAGAAGTAGTAGATCTAGCTAAACAATAGATATCAGAACCTACTGAACAGCCTACTCAACATCATGATCCTCAAGAAAATGATGAACCAACATTAAGAAGATCTACTAGAGTAAGGCAATTAGTGATTTCTAGTAACTCTATGGTGTATCTATAGAAGTCTGACTACAACATTGGAGCTGAAAATGATCCCAAAATATTTTTACAAGCCATGAGTTGTAAGGAATCTAACTTGTGGTATGATCCTAGGATAGATGAAATGAACTCTATGTCATATAATGGAGTCTAGGATCTTATCAAGTTTCCTGATGGTGTAAAAGCCATTGGATGCAAATGGGTCTTCAAGACTAAGAAAGACTCATTGGACAACATTGAAAGATATAAGGCCAAACTTGTTGCTAAAGGATTCACTCATAAAGAGTGAATAGATTATAAGGAAACCTTCTCTCCTGTATCTAAGAAGGACTTCCTTCATGTTATCATGGCATTAACTGCCCATTTTGATCTTCAATTACATCAAATGGATGTGAAAACAACATTCCTTAATGGTGATATAGAGGAAGAGGTTTATATGAAACAACCTAAAGGATTTTTCTCTAGTGATAGTAAGAAATTGGTATGAAAGCTCATGAAATCCATATATGGATTGCAATAAGGCTCCCATCAATGGTTCTTAAAATTCCATGATATAATTGCTTCATTTGGTTTTGAGGAAAACATCATGGATCAATGTATATACCAAAAGGTTAGTGGGAGAAAAATCTATTTCCTTATTCTATATGTGGATGATATACTTCTTGCAATCAATAATAGTGGATTTATATAGAAGTTTAAACATTTTCTCTCTAAGAATTTCAACATGAAGGATATGGGTGAAGTATCATATGTCATTAGCATACAAATCCATAGGGACAGATCTAGATGTATTCTGGGACTATTATAGGAAACCTATATCAATAAAGTTTTAGAGAGGTTTCAAATAAAAGATTCTTCACCAAGTATAACACACATTGTGAAGGGTGATAGGTTCAATTTTAGCTAGTGTTGTAGGAATGATTTAGAGAAAAGTCAAATGAGCAACATTCTGTATGCTTCAGCTATTGGAGGCCTTATGTATGCTCAGGTTTGCACAAGACCTGACATTGCATTTGCTATGGGAATGTTGGACAGATATTAGAGTAATCTAGGTATTGACCACTAGAGGGCTACAAAGAAAGTGATGAGGTACCTTCAAGGTACAAAAGATTACGTGCTTATGTATAAATGAACTAACTCGTTGGAGGTGACTAGCTACTCCAACTCAAACTTTGCTGGTTGCGTTGATTCATGGAAATCAACATCTAGTTATGTTTTTATGTTAGTTGGAGGAGCTATATCCTAGAGGAGTGGAAAGAAAAATTTGGTTGCTACATCCACCATGAAGGAAGAGTTCGTTTCTTGTTTTGAGGCTACTTCACATGGTGTATGGCTAAAGATTTTCATATCAAGGCTTAGAATTGTGGATTCTATATCTAGGCCATTAAGAATGTTTTGTGATAATTCAACTGCTATCTTTATAGCTAAGAATAATAAGAGTGGTAGTCAAAGTAAATACATTATCATAAAGTACTTAGCCATAAGGAAACGCATTAAGGAAAACAAAGTTGTCACTACCCATATAAGCACTAAATTAATTATAGCTAATCCTTGACAAAAGGAATACCACCAAAGTCATTTAAGGATTATATAGTTCAGATGGGACATGATTCTATAATGTAATTTTTTTATATGTATAATTACAATCTTAATGAAACTCTTATTTAGTTGTGTTATTTTCTCATATGGTCTGTGCATATAGTTATTAGAGAAAATACACATATGGAAGGACCTAGAATGAATATTGGGTTTATTCATAAAGTTAAGTTACCATATAAGGAATTATGTTTGAAAGATTATGCATTGTAATACATGTAAGATAATACTCACATTAAGAGGGACTATCAATATGATTCATGCATTTATTTCTTGAACTCTAAACCTGATTAAATATAGGAACTAAGTGGGAGAATGTAGCATTCGTTATCCACTAACATGCTTTATGCATTAGTTAATACATGAAAGTGGCCACCATGCCCACTAACACATTTTATGGGTTAGTTAATGTGTGAAAGTGGTCACCATGCCTACTAACATGGTTATATGGGTTAGTTAATGCATGAAAGTTGTCACCATACCTACTAACATATTTTTATGAGTTGGATAATGCATCAAGGCGGTCTCCATATCTAGTAATGCATTTTTTACACGTTGGCATTGGGTCTCTTATGGCAATCAATTCTGTGGCCTATAAATTCATTCTTGATGAGAGAACAAAGGCACCACGAATCACAGTAAGATTGCAATTCTAATCCCTTTCATAGATGCTTGAAGATTGCATACACCATCATTGCAGAGCACCTATGTAAAAGAAGAATTAGAAGGCCAAATTTAATTTGAGCCATCAATGGCTAGAGGTTGGTTCCATTTGCTCAAGAATTATGCATTTCCAATTATTTATGCATGTGAATTTCTTATGGCATTTGCTTCCAAATTCTATACTTTGATTACTTGTGCCATCTAGTTTTCTGCATAATTATTTTCTTACAATGCATGTTTGAATAACTATAGACTAGGGTAGGTTGTAGTAGTCAACCCTAGCATCTTCATGATGTTCATATGTAAAACAATGAGCCAAATTTTGCTGAAATCTATTGTAAATGTAGCTGCTTGTTGAGCCATTGCTGTGAGCTTGGTGGAAGCCATGGTTGTGGGCCTTGCATGTGCAAGTGCATGAAACATTCAATTTTCTACCAATGGTAGCATGGTTGATGAAAAATGTGTGAGCTACATGACGATGCTAGTAGCGTCCATGCTAGGGCTATAGCTTTGCATTCACAAGGGTAGGCATAGGTAGCCACATTCAATTTTGAGCTAACCTAACCTTGCTAATTTTGTATGGTAGATGGTGGAGCATAAGATTCAACAAGTAAATAAAGGTGTTTCTATCATTGTGAAAGATAAGGTAGTTATTGTGGAAGAATATGTTAAATATGATAGAGTAGGCATTAATGACACAACCTTGGCACTCCATCTACACTATAAGGTTGGCATGAATGTCTGTGATGCTCATGGTTTCCAAGAAACCCATGGGCAATGTGAAGAAGATCCTACTACAATTGAAACCTATGGGTAGGCTGTGAAATGAGAGGTTTAGGCTTATGTATCTTATTGATGGCATGGATGCCTCCTATGTTCACCAGTGGCATGTGTAACTGCTCTCTTTGCCTTTAGTTCAACATAGCTTCCCTCATTCCTACAAAAGATGCACTAGGCTAATTGTTCCTCACTCCTACTCTAGTTGATTAAGATTCCAATGTGCTACTTGAATCTATGGCCTAAAAACTATGTTTCATTTGTTAGCCTTCTCTTTGCCATGTGCATCTTTCTTTCACAACTTTTTTCTTTTTGTGTTTTGTACATATATGTAGCTTTTCCTGAAAAGGAATTACCATTTCATTTTAAAACTAATAATAATAAAAGTATTTAGCATTCTCTATTTTTTATTTCATGGATTTTTGGGCTTTTACTTTTGATTGATTTGTGTGTTGGTTTGGAAGTAGACATGCAGGAAGCTAAATAGCCAAAGAAGCCTAGTAGTCAAAATGATGGTGGAATAGGAAAGGGATGAGAGGTAAAGCCTGATAAAGCCTTCTCTGTAGGTAGGATGGAAAGTGGGGGATCCAAGCTTTGAAATATTTAGGGGTCCTTTTCTAAAATTTGGTAGTAGAACTAGTGGTGGTGGAGCTTCTAGAAGGCATTCGAAGTAGAGCTATGGACAGATCTAGGAACTAGAGATGTATTTTATTAGAGGAAGTGTGCTTCCCACAAGCATGGGTAGACAAGGCATAGGGGCCTTCAATCCTACCAGTCAAGCAAGTGCTCTTTATTGAGGTAATTCTTTTGATCAATCTCCTTCATTTGATGTGCTTGTTTCTAAATAGACATTTTAGTTGAGATCTTGACATGTATTCAGAGTATTCAAGCTTTCCATTATTTAACAACTTTCATTTTTTAGCTTATTTAATGAACTGATATTTTACTTTTCCTTGTCAAGATTAAAATTTGTATAGTTATTTAGTTTAAATTTCTTTATTAAAATTCCCTATTCTATTTATCTATTTAAACATCACATAGCCTTTTCCAACTAAGACTATTTTCATGTTTCCATACCCATACAGAAGGCACCCTAGGTAGTAGTCTATTTAAACAAGTTTTGTGGGTGTTGTGACCAAAATTTTTGCATCAATAGTTACTTTGCAAAAAAATCTTTCGAAATATTTTGTACTAGAAAATTACTTTTAGAAAATGGAAGACTTTAATTTTTTCAAAGAATGTTTGTAGAAAATGGAATGAAGAATATATGCTCCCATAGCCTAAATTAAAGATTAAACCTGAAACCTAGTAATACAAAAGCTTATCTCTTACCACTAGAGAAAGAGTTTTGGATGGAAGTTTACCATGTAAATTCTTTTAANGAGAAAGAGTTTTGGATGGAAGTTTACCATGTAAATTCTTTTAAAACTGTATGTTTCCATTTTCATTTGTGTTTTTAAATAAATAACAATATTGGTCAACCAGTAGTATGCATTTGGGTATCTTCATTGGGTATCATCCTAATGAAAATTTGAAAAGATAAAGGAATGATTCAGTTGCTACTATCATAACACAAAATATTTAGTATGGTGAATTGATTGCATTTGGGAATCATGTTCCAATAATTCCTAAAAAATGATACTCAAAATGTTGATCAAATTAGTGATTTGGAATTTCATATGTATAGCTCAATAGCCAAATTCATTATGTTGAAGATCTACTGACCTCAGGATGGGATGGCTCGACCAACCCAAATGCATACAAAAACTAAGAATTTAGAAAAGCTATAGTTGTAATTTTCATGTTAGAATTTATAAATTGACCTATTGACTTTAGAATTTGACTAACCCATAGTAAGGTTAACCTACTTGTGAGTTCACAAAACTTAGAAAGGAGAAAAATGCACACTTGTTAGGTCAATTGACCTTGGAATAGTTTGACCTACTTGGGAGAATGTAAGATTTAGAAGAAAGAAAATGTATCATTTTTAAGGTTGAAAAACCAAAGATTAAAAAGACTCAGTAGACAAAAAAAATGTACACTTTTAAGGTCAATTGAATTTTCCATAGCTCAATCTGAGACAAGTAGTGGATATCACACACCCAAATTTGGATAATCGAGATAGAGAAGGACAATTAAGCCAAGATTTTAATTTTTTTAGGTTGATTGACCCAATAATAGGTTGATCAATCAAGCACATAGGTTTATGAATCCTAGATAAGGTCTACCGATTGGGACAAAATGACAAAAACATAAAAGTCAAAAAGACCAAAAACTCTATTGAACATTGTGACATAAGCAAAGTGTTAAAGAGGAAATATTACCATTTGTCTCTATGGATGTAATGTTTCTCCATGGACATCATATCTCTCTTGGCCATTGGTGCACAAGTGAAGATGGATTGTTGGAAGAATATCCATATATTAGTAGCAACAAGAAACATTGAAATAAGCTTTTGCAAAAAGGATTGGATGCATAAGAAAAAGAGCTAAATCAAAACATTCTATTGTATCTTTGTATCATTTGCATGTTTCATATTTGTATTAGGCTCAATATAATATAGTGCGAGATCAATAAGCATGAATTCATATTTCCTTGGATCTATGAAATCTGATTTGAGGATTTTAGCCTAAAAATCCTAGTTATATGAAAGGGAGACTAGAAACTATTGAAACCTGTGTTGTTTTTTAAGAAGTTGAAGAGGATTGAAAGGGAACCTATGGATAGAAAATATTTGGATAGCCTTGCAAAGTGGAATTAAGCCCAAGACAAAATATGATAAATCTGGATGTGCATTAACCATTTTGTTTATTTTTTGCATTTCGTTTTTGCTCATAGATTAGATTCATTTTACTTTGATTTTACTTAAATGTTTTACAAGAGTATATGTATGGATCAAATCATTATTAGTAGGATAACATTTTATTGGGATATTGTTATTCATCATCCCAAAAAATAAAATAAAATATTTATAATAAAAAATTAATAGAATATGCATTGTGACATTTTGGATTATCTTAATTTAAGATCTAGTTGAATATTTAGCTATTGATATACAACGTATACTTTTAATGTTTCAAGATGAAATTTATGAGGAGGTATTTTGCCATGTTACGAAATATTTCATTTGTATCTCACATATGTTTCTTGCACCAAGTCTTCCAAAAAACTACAAGTCATAATAGAGTCTTGATCTTGATAGCTTTTATAATGTTTAGATCACTAGGTCCAAGACATTAAAGATAGTTTGATGACTATTAAAATAAAGATAAACATACATTGTGAATACTATATAATCCACAATGTTATAGGTATTACACCTAAANCATACATCGTGAATACTATATAATCCACAATGTTATAGGTATTACACCTAAGATACAAACAAAAAAAGTAATAGAGAAAAATTGTATAAAACCAAGTTTCTCCGTTATTGTATTTTATTATGTTTATGTTGTCTACACTAGGAAAATTATAATTAACATGTATATACATCTAACAAGACGGTTACATCTAAAGAGTAAATGGATATAATGAATACTTAATATTAGGTAAGAAATATAATTATCTATAATTAAATTTAAGATTTAAGTCATATAAGATAAAACAACATAGATGGTATTGTGCACTATGATAGTGTATACATGTAAGCATATTTTTTTTAAATATAAGCATCAACTAGTATGTTAAGATTGCTAGAATACACTAAATCTTTAACACCATCCCTCAAGCTTAACATACAAATTAATAATGTTTCTTTACTATCTATAACCAGATCCATGATATTCACACAATAAATAATAATATAAATATCATATTATTACCAACCTTCATAATACCACATGAATTTGAGATTTATAGGCATAACTAATGGTGTGAAGTAATGCTCTAAAGTATAATTCCTTTAGAAAAATGCATTTAGAAATGAGCATTATAAGGCCTATGGATTTACTAGTTTGATTTCTAACTAGTAAAGCCAATATAAACATTAACATCATAGGATGATAAGTAATATTTATTTTCTAGAAGAATATTGTAAATTGTTTTGGATATTTTAAATGAATTTTAAAATATAAAGAAAATGATTAGAGATATTAGGGGTAAGTGTCTCCTTCAAAATAGATTACAACATAACTAAATTTTAGTTGCAAAAAATAACACATGATTATCATGGTAAATTAAAGTTTAATTAACTTCATTGTTTGATAAAAGAGGTTATAATAATGTTAATACAAATAGGGGTGATGAGTGGGGTACCCCTATGCTCAACCATATGAATACGAGAATTTCATGCATGATTTGGTTGAATTCCAAGGACTAAGTGCTTATGCGCCCTTATGAAACAAAGATGGGTTGGTTGATCATTGTCTTCCCAAGATTACCTATATGTCATGATTGTATGGTTAAGTAAGCTTGAGGCATATGATTTTTATAGCTTTTATGTTTTTATGTCCTCCACTACTAGGGAAGGAGAGAGGTAACTAAGTGACTAATTTAACTTAACTACTCATTAACTAAGTTATAACTAATCCTAACACCAGCATCCATTCCCACTTGCTGTACACATCGTGAACTAGTGCAACACTACTAGGATTACCAAACGCTAGTCATTACTAGGTTACCAGGCATTACATGCATGCTTGAAGTGGTCATGCTTGTGTAATTTAACGATTTGCTTAATTGATAAAAATGAATTGTTTTTCTAATAACATAAATGTGAAGTGCATAAAATAAAATAAAATAAAATAAAATAAAATAAATGCATAAGAAAATAAAATAAAAGAAATGCATAAGAAAACAAATCTCAAGTGCTGCAAGGATGAATCAAAGAGCTCATCTTTATTGCCAATACAATGGTGTGCTTAGGTACATCAATTCTTGAATAAAGATCTATCCACACTTTGACCTCCTACTGTGGGCACTTGGAAAATACTCTAACTTTCAAACAGACTACAAAAGTTTCACTACTTGACTTCTAAAAGACTTCCCCCCCAATTGTGCACCTAGGCACTGTATTTATAGTCTTAGGAGAAACTACTCTAATAATTAGAGTAACTGCTCTAATAATTAGAATAACTGCTAGAGAAACCACTTTAATAATTAGAATAACTACTAAAGTAATTGCTAGAGTAACCGCTAGAGTAACCATTGTAATAATTAGAGTAACTACTAGAGTAACCGTTCTCATCAAGGGGAAATAAATTCCTAAAATAAACAATCAATAAAAGTGTATGTATTTATGCTCA
Organism: Gnetum montanum; assembly: GCA_015680685.1. Taxonomy (NCBI): domain Eukaryota; kingdom Viridiplantae; phylum Streptophyta; class Gnetopsida; order Gnetales; family Gnetaceae; genus Gnetum; species Gnetum montanum. The sequence goes on along the minus strand of MNCI01020330.1, from coordinate 40,251 downwards.
TCAAATTATTAAAAGTATTTGATGATGATTTAGGTTATGGTTTTGGTGTAGAATCCTTTACCATGAATTCTTCAGGAATTTTAGGAACTGCAAAAGATAATTGTGGAGCATCTTGAGTTGACTCTTTGACCTTAGGTTTGTTAGACATCTTTATCATCTTTACTTGAACTTTGTTGAAAGTGGTCAAGATTGACAATGACATCATAGTGGAATTAGATTAAAGCTTATATCTCTTTGCTAAGGAAAATGTTAATAAATTTGTATAATGAACTATGACATTATTAGTTAAAACCTAGTGTTGCAATCTACTCACCATGGTCTCTAACTTCTTCCACTTTGTGCTAAATGTCACTAATAATTCATTCTTTTGAATAGCAAGATTCTCACATAGATTTGTCAAAAGTCAATCTTCTCTTGTAGTTCATAGGTCTAATTTTACATTATTAGCTTATCATCCTTTAGCTCCATATTTCAAATTTTTAATCCTTTCATTCTCCTTATGAGCTCTACCTCAGTACTAGGATCCATGACATCTCATGTTTGTTTCCATGTAGATAATTCATATGATTATTTCATTATAAATTTCAACATACCATTAGCCTTTTCCTTAAAATTCAAAAATGTCTTAGTATATATTTTCTTTTCTTTATAATAAAATGTCAAATATTTATTTAACATCTATTTTGTGGTAAAGAAACATTGAAAATTATTTTATTATTCCTTAGCATTGCACCATAGACTTTTATTCTAAAATAATATCCCACCATGGTGTAATTCATATACATCAAACTATATAACAAATTATTACTTACCATGATGAAGTTTACTTCTGAGAGTTGGTTGATATTTTTATATGCCATGTCTCTAGTCACTACTAGAAAGTCATTTTCATTTAAATTCCCAAAATATTTCCATGTAGCTTTATTGTATCATATTTTCTCCCTAGATGTTCTCTCTATTGATGCCTTAAAACTTGATGGTAGTCTCTAGATAAGCAACCTTATTTTCAAAACTATGGTGTTACATCACTACACATGTTGTAGATGGGGACAATCAATTAGACTTAATCTTACTTCATATTTCATATTAGAAATTAGTTGATGAGTGGCAAGTATCCCTACACTCAACCATACAAATCCCTAAGCATTCACATGTGATCTAGTTGAATTCCATAGATTCTATGTCTTTCAGTATACTAGCCTCTAGGAAGTGAAATTGACCTAATAGTCATTCATTGCCTTCCCAATTACACTTATGATATGCAAAGGTATGGTTAAGTATAATTGAGGCACATGATTTTTATTATTTCTATGTTTTATGTTTTATGTGCTTAAAATAAAGGATGGAAGGAATGAAGTAATTTAATTACTAATTTAATCTAACTAAATACACCTAACCAATCCTAACATAAGGATGCATTCCCACTTACCGTACACATCCTAAACATATTTAGCGCTATTGGATTAACAAACATTAAGTGTCACTGGGAATACCAAGTGCTAAGTGTATGCTCAAAGTGGTCATACTTATGTACTTAATTAATTGCTACTTAATCTAGGTTTGTTTAGCCTAATTAATTATTTCATTACTTAAAGCATTAAAGGAAATTACATAAAAAATTAAATGCATAAATAAATAATTAATCTATTTCCAAGTGTTGCAAGGTTCATCAAAAAGATCATCTTTATTGCTACACAGATTGGTATGCTTAGGTACAATAGTGCTCGAATAAAGATCTATATACTCTTGATTCCAACTACGGGCACTTAGAAAAATATTCTAACTTTCAAATGATAAAACTAAAAGAGCTCCACTACGACTATGATAAGACATGCCATAATCATGATGGATGAGCATGTATTTATAGGCAAAAATAGACACTATGTCAATGGGGCTACATCAATGCATCAAATCATGCATTGATTATTAGTTCCACTACTATGGCTACAAAAATAGCAACAACAATGAGTCATTTACAATAGATTGTAAAGATTATTAGTTTGGGAATAAGAAAGGAAGACAACATATATAGTGCTATACAGCCTACCATTTTAGCCAATCCTATAAGTGGACAAATTTCACTGTAGTCATGAGGACAGGACCAATGGTTACAATAGATCTTTGGCAACATTGCATCATTCCAAGTCGTGTTAGAGATATGAGAGGGAGCCATAGTTATGATAATGTAGCACCAAGATTCAGTGGGAGTAGTAAAGATGATTATTGATCATATCAAAAAGTCCTTCATTGTACTTGTTATGCCACTGGCAAATCTAACTAGAGCTAGAGATGTTCAAATGTTAGATAGAACCTCAATGACTCTTGTTGATCATGAATACGTGCTTGATGAAGTAATGCTAATCAAGAAAATAATGATAATAATTTTCAACATCCCAACTGATGTCATTGTAGTGCATTTAGAATAAATTACTACTAAAGGAAATTTGATCATGATAGAGATAAGGGTAGAGCATCTAGAAATAGAAATCCATAGACTTCAGGAATAGATCATAGCCCTGAGAGCTAAACATAGAGATCCCATACAATTTATTATACCTACCCAAATAAAGTAGTTTAGGATAGATTAGATGAACAAGGTGATTGAGAAAAATAAACAAATGACAATGGAGAAGGAGAAAGTGGTGTGAAATTCCTCTAGAGTAGAAGCACAAACATATGCACATGTTAAGACATTCACCATAGTCCAAGAAAAAAATAAACAACTTGATGATGAAAATATGAGGCTTAAAATGATGGAAAAGTAGAAAAACATCTTGTAGGAGAGCATCCACTAGTTAAGGGAAGAACTACTGAGGGTCAACTAAGACATGAGCTACCTCAAAAAAGAAAATAGAATCCTTTCAATGAAGGAGGTACATGTCATTTTATAAAAGTTAGCTATTGAAATCAGTGCATCATAGAACAAGGCAAAGAAACATGAAAGGCTCAAGAAACACCTTTGCGACTAGGTGGACATGTATAAGCAGATCAATAAAAAAGATATCTAGATGGCCAAAGCCAAAATCAGCCCCATTTCAACACAAAATCCAAACTAGCAACCCATCCTAGACAATTAAGCCCACATTTACCAAGCAAAAGTGAAAAATAAAGGCCTATAGATTGAGGTCCTAAAAGAGTACATAGGGTTAGCTAACCTTCATTACACTAACTTGGCCATTTTAACAAGTAGGTTGAGAAATGAACTGGAACAACAAGTAGTAGGCATATATGCCTTATATGAAAAAGAGTTTGAAAATTGTAGAGATTCTTTAGAAAAAATGGCAAGTGAAAAACTCTAAATTGGAAGCAATGAAGGCTAGCTACCAAGGGTAAAAAGATGTAGTAGCAAACCTAGCTAGAAGATTTTTTGACTACCATAACTTACATGAAAAGGCTAGAGCATTTGAATAGGAGAGAAGGTAGTTTTTAGCATGGTATATTAAGGCTAATTAAATATTTTATAGTTGCTATGCATGAGATGTACCCACTCCATCACACATTACACAACATGCATGGATGGTACATGATCCAAGAATGGATGAGGGAAAGCTTCAAAAACTCCTGAATCAATACAAGTTCCAAAAGCCTGGTGATAAGGGGAGGCAACCAATGGAGGAGCCATCGGCACTAGGAACTACCTAGACTACATCATGCTTCACCAAATTTTGTTTTTTTTTTTGTAAAATTATCATGTCATCTCCTATGTAAATTTTTGTAAAACACCATTGTGGCATTCAAGAGTCATATATATAGTAGTCGGTGTCATGTAAATCTACCTTCAAATTTTGTAAGGAATTCTATCCTCATTTTATTTTAACTTAAGGATGAGTTTTTAATCAGTCATGGGGGTTATGATAAATCATGTTTTTTGACTAGCTATGATATCAAGAATCCAATATTAGAGTTGTGATATTGGATCCCGAAAATCAAGGTACAAGCTATGTTGTTGAATATCCGATATCATAGGCATGTGTAGGACTATAAATATGACATTGATGTGCACAGTCCAAACAACTTTTCATTCCAACCTTAGGTAGACACTTATAGTTTATTTTCACAGTTCAATAATAGAGTGAATGCATGTAGTATGATGTTGAGTAGTTTTTTGGAGTCTTTATTCGAATGAAATGTACTTGGACATAGTTCATGAAGGAAATAAAGATCAAGAATAATTTCCATCATTTCAGCATGCATTTAGCTTTATTATTTTATTTAGCATAATCCTTACTATTTTCTTAGTTTAATCAGTTACATTTTCAAGTACTTTACTTTCCTTGTTCATAGTAAAGTGGAATGAGTATGACTAGTTTCAAGCATTAAGTTTGATCATTTGGTAACCCAATAGTTATTTCACTTGATTTTCTTAGTAGTGAATTTACTTGGTAATCCCAAAAATGGTTACATGAGCCCAAGGTATGTATGGAAAGCCAATAATGGATGCTTATGACTCTAGGCTAGAGTAGATTGTTTTTTCATTTTTCTTAGACTTAAAATCATTTTCATACTTTACCATCATAGCTAGGAGTTATGGCATACTGACATCAACCTATCATATACCTCACTAAGAGCTAAATCATACACATAGATTATACTAGGTCAACATGGGAAGACAACAATCTTGAACTTGAACCAATTACAAGCATATCCACATTACTTTGTCCACAGATTATGATTGGGCTATGTGTGAACACTTGTATGTTGTATGGTTGGTTGTTGGATTACCCCACTGATCATCAATGAATATTTAAAAAATTACCTAAACTAAGGTTTGGATTTCCATTTTATACTCCAATAGGTCCCTTGTGATCCCAAAATACCTTGAAGTATTTAAAACATGTTTAAAAATTCCTAAAAGTAGGTAAAATTTACCATATTAATGGTCATCTTATGAATACTATTTATCTTGCATATTTTTTGATATTCTTATAATTTATGGAGTAAGCTTGTATTTTGATGTCTTAAAGATGGATTGTAATGGGATCAATGGATAAGAACTTGACTCACGTCACTTATGATCATACCTTGCGAGGCTTGATCTAAGTGTCCATGGATGGGCATTATGGAACCTAAGGATGGTGCCCTTGGTTAACCCATGTTAGCTATAATTATACTTAGGTTATGATATTGGGAAATAATTGTGGGAGAACTATGTAGATAACAATGTCTACTCACATTGCTTATGAATGTCATGTGGCTTATTTTCATGATGCAAAACTAAAGGGTGGCTAATTTGTATGATTTTTTTCTAGGTTTAGCTGATTTAAGAGAGGTGAGGTTAGCCAACTAGTCCTTGAGAAAGATCATTATCATCCAAGATAGGTGAGATCATCATAGAATAAAATTCCTTGGGGATGATTAATTCTAGTTCATTCTTGTTTTTTTAATATTTTGAAATTTTATAAATATCATGATTTTTGATATGGCTTTTGGTATATAATCTCATGGATCTTGAGATGGCTTCTTGTGTAGCATGTGCCCATTCATTAGAATATTACAGGCACATCAAGGTGGTTAGTTCTACTAGAAGGCTTCTAGTTCTTCCTACATGTGTGAATGTAGATTCATGTTGTAGAAGCTAGGTGGTAGATGGTGATGTAGCTAAATCTTTGGAGTTATCTTTATGCTTTTATATTTTTTTTATGTTGTCTTGATGATCATGATGTAATCAAGGGTTATGTAATGTTGGATTATAACAACTCTCTTTTGAGGTTATGAACATGTTATGTTTTAAGATTCAATCATGGTTTATGAATAATGAAATTGCTACTTAGAGTACTTTGATGTGTTATTATTTAACCATGCATTTTGGTTAAATTTTATAATACTTATGATGATTATTTTCTTTTGAATATAAGTATTATGACATCATATGCTCAGGTTATAAGATTTTCATAATTTAAATTTAGATTATCTAGATCTAAATTTTTGGATTATGACATGCATGATACTAGCTAATTAACCCCACATCATCCTTAGAAGCCTTTTCAACTCTTTAATTAACAAAGCACTTGAATATAAGCATTATGAAATGACATGATCATGTTATAAATTTTGCATAATTAAATTTTTGTTATCCATGTATGAAATTTCAAGGTATGACATGCATGGTACTAGGTAATTAACCCCACACTATCCTCAGAAGTCTTTTCAACTCTTTAATTGATAAAGCACTTGAATGGTGTAGATTTCTCTCCCATAAGTCTATCATCTTGGAGCAACTCTCTATCACCTTCATGAAGAGGTTCAAACATCACTAAGAGTAACACATTGTAGAAACTCCTTACAGTCAAATAAGATCATAAGGAACCATATGTAATTTCATCTCTTGATGGACTATATCCACAATGGAGTTAACTCTTTCTTTGTCAAATGATAAACTACTAAATATCTTTGAGAGAGCTATCAACGAATAGATTAAAGGAAATTTGGTCTATCCTATACTACTTAGCCTCCATGATGTCATAGCTTTAGCCAAGCATATTAAGAAAATGGTGATACAACACAATGGCCTAGAGTGGATAAACTTCTACAATAGAATTAACAAGAAAACAAAAGATAAGGTCCCATAGGCTATAGGATAAATAGTTACATCGATGGATCAAGCTTCACAAATTTCTCATATACTACCAATAATGTTGTGAAAATTTATCAAATGGAGGTCCTTAAAGGAGATATTCCAAGGATATGCTCAAATATAACAGGTTCCCAATGTTCTATACTTAGCTCTACAACATGTTGCTAAAAGATGGATGCTTAACATCAAAGAATATCTCAGAGTAGTCATGGGCTAGAATCAAACACTTACATATTCTAGCCATAGATCTTCCTACTTCATGAAAGAAGATATATAATTTCAAAGGTTTTACAATGTAAAAAAAGTTTACTACTATTATGAAGTTTTATGTAATAGCATGGATGACTAAAACACACTAAAAAATAACATCCAAGCTCTTATTGAACAAGGAGGAATAGTCTTTGATGCTCTAATTCAACTTGATAATCAAGTATTTGGATTCTATAGGTCACCAATGATGGCTCCTAATCATCTCCAAAAGTATGAACATTAGTTTTGGCACTTTTAATAGTATTTGAACTTCCAAACCAAGGTGTTTTTGGCTAAGTGATACTAAGTGACAATAAATTTAATTTCAACATCACCTGCAAAAACACCCTTGAAAACACCATCTCTAATAGCATCTCAAGCTTCTAAAAGTCCCTAGTGATGGATCTTGACAACTCCAAAAGGATGTTCATTAGTTTGGGCACTTCTGGTAGTATTTGAAATTCCAAACTAAGGTGTTATTAGCTAAGTGATGTTGAAGTTATCATCAATGTCACCTATAGAAACACTCTCGAAAACACCATTTCAATAGGATCTTGAATTTCATAGGATCCTAATGATGGCTTCTAGTCATCCCCAAGATCATAGAAATCAATTAGGATAGTTTTAGTAAGCTTCAAGAGATAGAAAAAGGAACATTTTTCTAAGTCTCATCTTAATGATGCTAGAAAAGTTTTTTAAGTATCACCTAAAAATTTTCCAAAATTTTTCTAAGTGTTGGACAAAGTGATGTTGACATCATCTTATCACACTAAAGTTTGAATTTTTCAGCCTAGTTCAAAGATCAAACTTGCTAAAATTAAACTCTAGATGGACTTGAAGTGATGTTTTCTTAACCTTAGAGTCAAATTTGGTGACCATAACCCTATAAATATGGCATTGAAACATATATTTTGGGGTCAATTTATTAAGATATAAATCTCATTCTTGGATTTCAAAAGATCACAAGTGTAAGTAACATATCCTTACATCTTCCATGAACTCCATGATCATCCTTGTAGCTCTAGGATGAACACTAATACAACATCAATGTCAATCAACAACTTTAGCTTTAGTTCCTAGAGTTAGAATTTTTCAAGCTTTAGTTTAATTTTCAAGAGTTAGAATTTTTTCAACTCCTATGTCAATCCCAAGAAACATAGTTAAAATAGTCCAATTTTGGCCCCAAATTGATTTTGGATCACTTCTACTTCTTCCCCATCCATACCCTCACCCTTCAAAGATTTAAGGCTTGAAGATGGTGGTGATTTTTGATTATTTTGGTTGAGAATAAGTTGCATATGTAGCTTGTGTCTTAGATATCTTATGAATCTCAATCATTTTCATAGATTGTTTTGCTAGATTTATGTTTTTCTCATAATTTTCAACTAAAATCATTCAAATTAATAATGAAAAAACCTTAAGATTTTGGATTACTCATTTAAAAAATTAATTTTTTGCTAATTGATCTCCTTTGATTCTAGTGATCTTGTGTGATTACAAAAGCCTTTTTATTAATCCATATTACAATGATATATTCATATTTCATTTCCTACTAGAAATGTTGATCTTCATTGATTTATGGGATGCCCAACAATATCATGGAATGTTTCCTAAGAGGAATTGATTTTCTTAGTGCTTCAATGATGGCCAATGACAAAGGTTGAAAAGAATATTAATTCCCATCAATTCTTGTGATTTACATTGATACTAGCCAATTTTTTAAAAATTTCATAATCTTTTATCCATACTGTAACATCCATGACTTGAGAAAAGAAGGACCCTAACCTTATGATGAAGATTATAAAGATACCTTTGTCTCTTCCCTAAATTGAAATCTAATGATTTGAATATTTACTTAAGTAAAAAGATGTCTACCATGATTAAGAAATGGATAACTTATCCTTTAAACTTTTATCTTATCTATCTTATCTTAACTAGAATCTCCTATAGTTGATATACCTTTGTTAGTCCTTTATTTGTTTGATATGTTCAAGATCACTAGAGAGAGATGTTAGTACAAATGGCATAGGAATTTGAACTATTTAGCATGGTCAATTCTTTCCTTGGTCATGGCTCATAGTTTGTCCTTGGATTAAGGTTAACCCTTAATTTTTATTTGTCATGAATTGTGGTTTTCTTTGATACTAATTGTAACACCATGTTATTGAATGTCATGGTTAACATCAAAGATATATTAGAATTAAGATTATGCATAGTTAAATTAAAATCTTATTACTCAACATTACCCACTAGAATTAAATCCACAACTTATAGATTTCAAATTAACCACAAATAAAAATGCAAGAATACCTAACAAATACCCCAACATCTTGTTTCATTAGTAGAATTCCAATCTTATCATTGACTTCAAAGATAGTAAATCAAAAAATAATTTTTATTTTTGGAGAAAAATTAGGATGAAGAAAGGCTATAATATATCTCTAATTATTTTTGGTTTCTTCAAGAATGAGTTACATGTTTGGATGCAAAAAATATGCTTTCAAACAGTCACCCTACTTCTTTATACAAATAATGTTACTTCATTATCTACTTCTTAGAATGATATGCCTAATATGCTACAAATTTTAAAATAATTTTTCAGTTCTTCTACTTTTCAAGTCAATGTAGAAAAAACTGAAATAATGTTAAAGGACATAAGAAACACATAGTATAATCTTAAATTTGGTAATTAAAATTTACAAAATATAAATTTTTTTAGATACTTGGATCCTCAATATATGAATAATTATAGATGAAATAAAGACATTAAGGAGAATAAGAAGATTTTTTTATACAATTCAAAATAAATATAAGGCATTAGAATTTTGGACTTCGGAGCTTAGAAAACAAATATTTTACATAGTGATTTATCTTATTATGTTAAATAGATACATAATTTAGGGATTAGGTCTTAGTACAAGAAATTTGAAGGTGATTGAAAGAGTACAAAAGATATTTTTCCTTGATGAGTTAAAGGTTAAAGTTAAAACATACTACTCCATGCTCTAATTACAATGTAATTTAATTCATCTAAAAGCATTATCTATTTATTAGTTAAAGATAGAAAGGGAACCATCCCTTAGAGCAATGGTAAGATGCTTGTTTTCCAAGCTCTTAAGACTTGAGTTTGAGTTTAGGCATAGCTACATGAAAGAGGTTACATTTTGACTAATCCACTAACCCTCCTAACATCCTGGCCTAACAAGATGAGCATTAAGCTTCTAGATGATGATTCTTTCATTTTTCAATACCAAAGAACACAAATGGTATTTTCAAGGGATATAATAATTGAAAGCTAAAAATAAAAATTCAAGGACATTTCTAATTTGGTTTAACAACAAGTTCTAATAATGCTATGGTCAAATGTAGAAAACTAGAAAAATTTTATTTAGAATGCATAAGAGGTAATTAGGTAAACTCAGTAGTTCACTATTTATCAAGTGTTCTCTCAATGAGATGTAGCATTTTCATTAGCAAGTTTCATTTAAGTTCACATTATCTTAGAATAGTAAGTGGAAGATGGATGCAACTTCATAGAGAAAAACATACTTGTAGGTTATGTGGTTTAAGAGGTCATGAGGACGAGCAACATATTTTTCATAGTTTCTTTTAGATTGAAGATTTGAGGCAAAAACATAATACTATAATAAAAGGTCTATATGAACTTTTCTTTACATCCATGTGTGCTAGCCACTTTGTTGAATTATTATTTTTTTTATGATACAAATGTGATATCTCTCCAATAAATTATGAGTCTTCAAACATAATAAATCCTCCATTTTAAAATTTTTTAAATTGTCAAATTCCTTTTGTAGGTCCATTTTAAAATCTGACATCATAAATATGAATTCAAATAATTGCATAGTTAACTTTTCATGGGGCCTTCAACCTATTAACTCTCCAATCATCAGCAATATGTAGTTATGTCTTGGCATTTATTTTGGCTAAGAGGTAAACATGTCTAGTGCAATGGTGGGTGGAAGGATGCTGAAATTTGTCCACAGCCATGTCACACCTCATCAGATTTTAAAAATGGAAAAAAAGCATGACTCATCTATTCACTAAATGAATGAAAAAAGTGAAAAAAATACAATTCTCATATCCACTAACTTTTCACATTGCCACATCCATTAGCACTCTACCATGGTCATGCTCCACCCACAACACTATCATGCCCCACCCACGGCCATTGCACTTGCGAAGGCAGATCCATAGAGCACTAGCTAGTGATGTGGTAGTGTTGAGACATCCTAGACTCCTAGGATGGTCATGTTCTAGTACACCAATGATAACAAGGGAAACAATAGTAGCCTTGCATAGTGTAGAGGTGGCTTTTTTGGTGCTAATAGACAATAGTGGCATAGTGGTTCTAATAGTAGTGATGATAGTGAGTATAGTGATGATGGGTAAGAACTAAAATCGATGAAAAAACTATTGGGTACTTTAGTGGTAGCATCAACATCATCCAAGCTTACCTAATGGGCCTTAGAATTACCACAGATGCCATCTAAGTAGCCAATCTACATAGCAAGGCCAATGAGATGTTTGTGGAGCTCTAGGACATGCTACTAGTTAGCCTTGATGTGTTCATCCATGGTGAGCATATGAGTGCAGTTTGTCTTTGGAAACTTCTTATTTTGTTTTCGAAATTTCTAATTTTTTTTCCATTTTTTTTGAAAAATTTCTAATTTGGTTTCCATTTTTGTTTTGCCTTTGAAATTTGAGAGTTGAAGTTCATGAATCCTTTGGAAATTTCTATTTTTTTTCAATGTTGCCCTATATAATCTTCTAATGTATTTAATTTTTATTTGGTGGAGATGCAAAACCTCTAAATATGACCATTATCCGAATCTAACATGGCACCTCCTTCAATTGTAGCCACTATCCCAGTTAAGTGGGGTGGGATTATGCTACAGGACTACTATTTTCTCATCCAGATAGCGAGGTATGGCAATGAACCAAAAAGGGATACATCTTTTAAGAAACTATTTTTCACTCTCCCCTTTTCACCTCCATATTTTATTATTGTTTTGGTATTTAAAAATTTCTAATATTTTTGATAGCTAAGCATTCATTCATTGCTATTATTGAATTTTTATGATGCTATAACTCCTAAGATTTTAGTTGTGTCAAAACCTACTCAACGTTGTAGGACTTGTAATGATTGATTTTATTTATCCATGTTGTATATGCATCAATTACAATGCTTTCCTTTAATTCTTCTCATCATATTTAGTTTTGATCCTAATTAATTTATATATCATTTTAAATTACCATGAAGAATTATATTTATCAAGCTTGACCTTTGACAACTCATGTAGAACCTATATTGAAAACAAGGTGCTTGTATTTTCCAATCTAGTAACTAATCAAGAACATATATGTTATTTTCACTTTTAAAAGTTCCCTTGTTAATAAGCATTCTCATTCTCATGTACCTAGACATTTTATCACTATTTTTACTTTTAAAAGTTTCTTAGTTAATAAGCTTTCTTGTTCTCATGTATATAGACATTTAATCATGTTGTCATAAAGGTATATTAAGTATTGGAATACTCTCTCCATTAATTTGCAATCTATTGACTTGAACCAGTGACTTTATATCTACAAATCTAAAGAAAATAAAATTAAAAATTTTTATATGCATAATTTAAACCTATTACAATGCTACAATCTATTAACTTGAATTGGTGATTTTATATCTGCAAATCTAAAAACAAAAAATAATATATATATATATATACATATGGATAATTTGAACCTATTACAATGCTATAGTGATGTTCTCCTTTAAAAGTTATTTCAACTTGAATATGCTTTACATGGGTTGTTTATATTATTCTTTCACATCATACCTAGATATGAATATTATTCAAAGTTTATGGTAACCACCAAAATCATTTAAAACTCAAATTCTCAATAACAATGATGGTGTATATATGACAAAAAATGTTAAATGATTTGACTAGGTAGGAAAATAAATCTAAATTTTATTGGAAGATATTACTTAAGCATCATGTTTAAGGATGATGAAGTGGAATATTTGAATTTATGAATTTTTAGAAATATGGATCCTACTACTATTAGTTCTAATAGAGAAGGTATAGACCACTCTCTTCAAGATCAACTACAACAACCATCTATTGCAACAAATAATCCAATTCATGGAGGTCATGGAAGTGGGCATGGGCATGGGCATGGATGAGGTAAAGGATGATCATGGATCATGGAAACTAGAAATTAAAACTCAATGACTGTAGAGGAGAGAAGAAAATTTTTGAAATGAGAAGCAAAATGACATGAGCAAGAGTGACAACTAATTTTATGAAATTCAAGAGTATATAATTTATGCATTTTTAATATTTTAAAATAAATATTTAACATAGGAAAATATTCTCATGTTATTTAGGTACTTACATTGCATATAATTTTTTAGGTTGCATCAACTTCAAATCCCCTCTCATCAACTAGAAATTCATCCAATGGAATGATCCACATTATTGATAATAATAATGTAAATAATCAACAAGAAATGTAAGTTTTATTATCTACCCATACTTAAGCTAGTACATATTTTAATTTAATTTTTAATTAAGATTTCCTAACATTTTTGGGACATTGGAAATGCATCTGCACTTGTTATTGAAGAAAAATCCATGCCATAAATCACACACGTAGAAGAAGAACAACTACAATAAGATCAGAAACATGCATAGTATAGTTAGAGTGAGTGCGGAAAAAGGAAATGTCAACATGCAGGTAATTCATTTCATCAAATGAATCAAGCTATAGATGTTGCTAATGTGCCAATAGTGGAAATGCCATCTTCAAAACCTATTCAATCTTTTCCAAACTTGTAAAAGACATTTACAGAAATTATTCATGTAATATAGAATTTTAATACTATAATTAGAAGTTTTGTATATACACAATCTTGTAATGTATGCAACAAAATGTTTATTGGCATAGATTTAGCACTTGAATAAATTTATTTCTATCATTATAGAAGATAAGGTAGTTGTTGTGGAAGAATATGTTAGATATGACATAGTAGGCTTGAGACAAAACTCGATGCTAATGACAAAAGCTTAGCACTCCATCTACACTGCAAGGTTGGAATGCATGTATGTGATCTTAGAACCTCCAATAAATCCATGAGAAACGTGAAGAAGATCTTGCTATGGTTTACATTCATGGGCAGGTTGTGCAATGAGAGGTTTAGGCCTATGCAGCTCATTAACAGTGTGGATGCCTCCTATGTTCATCGGTGGCATGTGTAACTGATCTCTTTGCCACTAGTTGAATATCACTTTTCTCATTCCTACAAAAGATGCACTAGACTAGTTGTTCCTTGGTCCTACTGTAGTTGATTGACAATCTAGTGTTTTATATGAATCTATGGCCTAAAAACTATGTTCAATTTGTTAGCCTTCTCTTTGCCATGTGTAGATTTCTTTCACAACCTTTTTATTTTTGTGTTTTGTACATATACATAGCTTTTCTTGAAAAATAATTGCCATTTCATTTTAAAACCAAAAATAATAAAAATATTTAGTATTCTCTATTTTGTCTTACATGGCTGTTGATGCATAAATTTTGGATACAACAACACCCATAAAACTCATTGAAATAGACTATTGCCTAGGGTGCCTCTCATATNTTTGGATACAACAACACCCATAAAACTCATTGAAATAGACTATTGCCTAGGGTGCCTCTCATACGGGGTACAAAAACCTGGGAATAGTCTTAGTTGGAAAGGCAACATGGTGTTTCAGAAAATGTAATGTTTAAAGATGATGGTAAATTTTAATAGGTTCAATTCGCAACAATTCGACAAAGAAGTGGTAATTCATTTTTAAAAACTTTAGTAAATGCACTTGAGCATGAAATAAAACCATTAAATAGCTGGCAAGATTAATCAGGGTTTTAAGAAACATAGGATCTATATTTGAATCATACAACAGAGATCAAGGTTGGAATATAGAAATTTAAGTAACATAGTAGGATAAATAAAGACTTAGCTCAGAAATAAGCACAAAATGAAATAACTACTTGTGTAGCCTTGGCCACTTGTACTTACAAGTAGCACGCCTCTTTTGAAAACACCACAACCTTTGGCTCTCAGATATGGTCACTGCTCCACATTGAACTACCTCAAGGATGCCACCAAATAGTTAATAAGAATTAGAAAGGACCCTAGGATTTTCCCTCTATAGCTAGCCTTAGAAATCCTCTCACCACCATAGTTTATCCTTTTCCCTTATATTTCCATAATGTTTAGATCAAATTAAAGGGCATAAATAAAAAATATGTCAATGGTAGAGAGGAAGAAATTGAGGATACCATTAGGTTGCAATTTCATCACATTTGACACATAAGCAAGTTGATGGAGAAATCTTAGATTATAATCATAAAAATTTTTCCTAGGTAGGTTTCTTAGGCTTGTGAAATTGCTTGATGCTAAGGTAAGACTAGTGAAATTATCAAACTGGTGTAGGAATTTATTTTTAAAGTCTTGTGATGAGTCGATAGAGGCATTAGGGAGCATGAAAAACCATTGTGTGGCTTTGCTCTTGAAAGTTGTCATAAAGACCCTACATGCTATGTTGTTTTGGATAATGTTATGGAAGCCTAGTAAGGTTTTAAAACATTGTATATATTGATGGACATCACTCATAGGGCTTGTGGGATCATAGAAAAAATTTATGTTTTGAAGTTATTTTGGAATATCGTGATAGTTTGTAAAGTTAAAGGGGTTGCTTACCAATAGAGTTGAGGGTTGATTGGCTACCATCCTAGTTTGAATTCTTCTAGGAATAGAACATAGAGATCACCAAGTTTATTGTTTTCTTAAAGTAAAGTGATAGGTAGTAGGTTGTTTAGTGATAGAAGTAAGAACTCTTTGTGTAGATGATGTATGGGAGGACTCACTCATAAAATAAAAGATTAAGAATATAAATGCTAAAAAACTATAAAATTAAATAAGATAGAAAAATATTTAAATACTACATTTTTTCATTTTTATTTTTAAAAGGAAAACTAAAATTACAATATAAAATTTAAAAGAAAAATAGTGAAATGAAAAATTTCAGAAAAGTAAATTATGAAAACACCACATTACCAAAGTTAGAACTAAGGTAAGGACTTTCAAAATGAAGTAATCAATAGAATTGGAAAAAGAAGGTTTGGGGATTTAAAAATGAAACTAAAACAAAGTGATAAAATTGAAAATAGATGACCATTAATTAAAACTAGTATCAGAAATAGGCCAAAGAATGTTTTAATGATAGAAATTGGAAAATATAAAGTTTTTAGGAATTTTAAAAATAGAAGCTTTCAAGAGTAGAAATAGAAATTTAATAAAAAATTGAATTATCAGAAACACAAATAGTAACTAAAAAATAAACAAGAAACAAAAATAGCCAATGAAGGTTCTAGGTAACCTTATCAAAAGCTAAAATAGGAAAATAAACTAGATTTTTTGAACTAGAAAATAGGAATTGAAAATGGATGACTATTAACAAGAATAGGCAATAGAAATTTTTAGAAATTGGGAAAACTAGAAATTTCCAGAATTTGTAAATTGGTAACTAAGAATATAAAGAGAAATGAAAATGGTAAAGCAGAAACACAAATGGTTAGTGCAAATTTCTAGGAAAGAATAAAACAACTAATATTTTTAAAAATAGAAATGGAAAACAAAGGTTGAAAAACAACCCTCTTTCTAGTACCAGAAACGTGTTGATGCATAAATTTTGGATACAAAAACACCTAGAAAACTCATTTAAAGAGACTATTACCTAAGATGCCTCACACATGGGTATAGAAATTTAGGAATAGTCTCAGCTAAAAGGGAATATGATATTTAATGGCTAAATAAATTTAACATGAAAATAAAAGGGTAGTCCATAATGAATTTGACAGAACTAACTATTTGCTTTGAAATTTTAACAATAATATGGTAGTAAATTAAATGATTTTAATAGGTAACTAGAAATAGTAGACCAAAACAACTCGACTTGGAACTAGCTATTTTCTTTAAAATCTCAACAAGAACACTTGAACATTAAAAATAAAATCATAAAATAGTTAATAACATGAATAAGATTAATTTGTGTTCTAAAGAAAAACGGGCTCTATGTTTAATCCACATGATAAAGATCATAGCTTAGTTGCCAAAATTTAAAATCTCTAAATGAAACGATGCCTTCACTAAAAAATAAGCCCAAATAGAACAACTTTTGGTGTATCCTTATCTAGTAGTGTTTGCACAAAGCACAACTCCTTTGACAAGTCCACAATCTTTGGTTATTGAATATGACTACTTTTCTACCCCAAACTACCTCCACGAGAGACACAAAATAGTTAATAAGAATCAAAAAGAACCCTAGGATTTCACATGTATAACTTGCCTTAGAAATTCCTCACCATCATAGCTAGCATTCTTCTACTACTGTGTCCCCTTTGCCTTTGGTCCTTAGGGATTTATAAGAGTCTGTCTAGCCTCTTATCCACCTCTGATTCTCCACCAATGACTACATTTTCCATTATCAACACACGTAACGTCCACTACCATCATCATTGTAGGAAATGACTGTAACATAAATTATGTGTAGAAAATAACTAGAACAGAGAAAAATAACTTCAATGCCAAAAGGTCCTTAGTAGGACATTTGTATGGACATGGTATGCAGCTACCCAAATGATTGAGAACCACATTTAGCTATTGTAAAAATGGCAAGAAATGCATTAGGGTTAGGTTGCATAACTTAATTGATAATGGCTACAATCACCACAACACCTAGAAAATGGCAGCCCCTTACCAAGAACTTGTAGGAAATGGTAATAGGCACCACCACATATAGGTAATGGCAGGTTCTATGATTCATGTGCAAGTAACAACTTAAGCAACTAAGAAATGCAACACTAGCATGGGGAAAACCTGAGAGACTAGACGTTGATTACCCTGCCATTATATATATTGTTTACAATAATTTTATGGCCATGATAGTGGGGTAGGGGAAAATAAACAACAAGTGCAGGGAGAAGAAGCCATGCATGGGAAGTTACCAAGGTATATTTAGGAGATTCTTAGTTAAAATGTCTATTGAATAGTATTTGAATAATAGGAAAGAAGGAAATATCAATAGCAAGCATGACAGGTGATGAGCCATGATATCGGGTACATGATATTGGGGCTTGCCAAGTGACATTAGATATTTAATATCGGAGCCTATCTCATTGCCTATAAATAAGAGGTAGGAACACTTGGTTTGGTATTAGATAGTTAGTCCCTTACTTGAATTCTTGCAATTTTCCTTCTAGAGTTAGAATTATTTCTATGTGCCCATAGTAGGAGTCATAAAGTCAATGGATCTTTATTTGAGCATTGTGTACCTAAGCACACCCTATGTTTGGAAATAAAGACAAACTTTGTGATAAACCTTGCAACATTAAAAATAGCTTATTTATTGCATTTGATGTTATTTATAGTTATTTAATGCTTTCATTAGTTAATTTATGTTACTTTTATCGATTTGTAACTTTTCCCAAGTAAGCACACTCAGCATGACCACTTTGAGCATACATGGAACACTTGGTAGTCCAGTAATGATTAGCGTTTGGTAATCCCAGTAGTGTTGCACCACTTTAGGATGTGTATGGAAAGTGGGAATGGATGATGGTGTTAGGACTAGTTATGGCCTATTTGATTAGTTAAATTAAAACTAGTTATTCAATTATTTCACTTCTCCCTTTTTAGCACTAGGACATAAAACATAAAAAGCATAAAAATCACATACCTCAAGTTTACTTAACCATACAATTGTGTCATACAAGTAAGCTTGGAAAGACAACGGTTGCCTAACCCATCCTTGTTCTGTAAAGGTGCATAAGCACTTAGTCCTTGGAGTTCAACCGAATCGTGCGTGAACGCTTGTATTCGTAATGATGAGCATAGGGATACCTTGCTGCTCATCATTGGTGATGTTGCTGGGGAAATTTTTGTTTATGTCCTAATTAGAATTTAGGAAATCTTTCCATCATTGGAACTTTGGTTATCTTACAATTATCAAAAAGAGAGAATTGCGCAGTGAATAATCAATCATGTCTCCTTCTTATTATGAGAGTGCTTCATCGAGTAGGTCTAACACAATGAATAATCAAAGGTGTAATACACATGAAAATTCACCAGTACCATGACATTTTTATATGGTATACACTCATCCTAATGAGTATGTATTAGATTTTACATTTATCTTCCATTAGGATGAACAACTGCGATGGTGTGATTTAGAAGGCAATATAGTATTACCTCCTAACCACTCAATCTCAAGCATGCTTCTTCATGCACTCACATGAATTGGCATGTAGCACTTACAGTCAAAATACATTGTGCATGAACAAGACTCAAGATATTATCAACCCATGGAGCCACAATTTCAAAGGATTTACAATAGGAAAGATATTATGAATCCATGAAGGGAAAGTTGTCTCAGAATGTCCCGTATGTCCTAAGTGAAAATGAGGATGGTGAACTTGCCCTAGGAGGTTTTCCACAAAATGATGTTCCTCTCGTTGACTTCAATCAAGGATTTGTGTACCAGAACCTTAACTCAACTATTCATAATCTACGTTTTGGTACCAATGAACACAAGGGATTCAAAAAAGAAACACAAGCACATGACAATGATGGATATTTCAATCGTAACATGACCAAGGCCATGAACACCGAGGAGAAAGTAACAGGCATTGTCATGGTGCCAGTCCTCCTTCCTCTTCATCTCCATCCTTTCCTTCTCCCTCTCCTTCAAGATCCAAATGTAGTCGTAAAGGGAAAGACCATGAGAATAATGGTAAGTGAAATAGAGAGCATAGAAAAAATAATTGAGAAAGGGAACGAGGGCATTCTAGAGAAACACATCACAAAGAAGAAGTAGTAGGGAACAACGTAGGCATCTTAGATTCCATAGACAAGACAATCATGATGAACCCATACTCACCACCCAAAGTATGTTAGATATTATAGAGGCCATTAGAATTCCAACAAGTCACCAAAAAGATAATAATATCAAAAGACTAGATATGAACAACATCCCATGATTTGAAGGGGGCTACAATGTTGATCCTCAAAATCATCTACAAGCATTCTATGATGCATGTGCCTTGCAAAACATAGAAAAAAATGGCAAAAACTAAAGTTGATTCCATAGACATTGATCAAAGAGGCAGAAAGCTAGTACTGGTCCTTAGAACCGGAATCCATTCGTCGATGGAGTACCATGTTAGAACTGTTCAACGATAAATATCAAACATACTCTCAAGTGTCCAACCTACGTAAGAAAATCCAAGGATGGAAACAAGGAGGACATAAACCCTCAGATGCTACCATGAGTTGATAGTATGCATTATTACATTGTTGCCTTGGCCATGATTACTCGTAGAGGGAACAACTACGCCATCTCGATGATGGGCTTAGGTATGAAACATGAAGAACCCTTGGGACTTATGCCCAAGGAAGCCTATCCAAGCTTAGAGCCTATCAAATATAAAAATTATTCGAGCAAGTTGCTAAGGAAGAAGGTGAGTTAAGGAAAAGAGAAAGTGCGGAGGAATACAATAGAGATCATTCCCTTTGAAAGAAGGGAGTTAGATTTTGTGAGGACGAGGAACAGTTACCACTTGAATGAATGGTGAATAGAAAAACTTTTTCAATTTAGAAATTTGCATTAAAAGTGTTGGAAAAGGTAGATCAAATGTGAGATTCCCTAGATAATAGATTCCAAACCATTCTCAAAATAGTCAATGAGTCTAGAGAGTAAGGTAGTGACCAAGAAAAGAGAAAAAAGAAAGAAGCTAACTATGCACATAACAAAGGTAAGGGCAAAGTTGTCATCATTGAAGAGGTTGTGGTTTTAGAGATAGACAATGATAGTGGATTTGAGATATGCCAATATGACCATCCTAAGGGATGTTACCCAGTAATCTCACATCTGCAGGAATCTGGGCTGTATGCACTAAACCCATGATTAGATAGATGACAAACAACCCCAAGGTTACCTTATCCTCAAGGTAACCTAACATAGTTCCAGAAACCCTTGACGTATTATCCAAGTGCAACTCACGACAACCAAATCAACAATATCAACAGTGGCAACACCCACAATTGTGAGGAATGCCACCACCACGTCAACAATACCCTTACCATGAACCTGACCTGTATGGATACTACGTGTAGTAGCCAATCTCTCCATGTGACTCCACTAGTCACATCATTTTTCAACCATACTACAAAACCCATGAGTACTATAGAAATACTTCTCCTAGGAGAGATGTTCCACAAATATACTATCTTTCTCATCTGACTGTACCTCTTCCACCCTTAGCTCCATTACCACATGCTCTAACTATGTAGGGTGAGCTCCCTGCCCAGCCATAATGTTATAAGGGCTATCAACCCTCAACCTACTATTGGTTTAGACAACTACATAAATAAGAGAGCTTTCTTTAGAACCAATAGTCCAACTAAGTCCTTACAACCATGAGTGGATGATTTTCCAAAGGCATTACCATCATTCAAATCTTCAAAGCTTCCTTCAAACCAAAGACCGCACTTAATGCACCTGGTCATGTTGACTGATGTCATTACCTATTGGATTAAAGCTAGCCATCTTCCTAGGAAATTCTCTGACCTTGAAAGAACTTTTATATATTTACAAATCATAGGGAATAAGCCTTGGAAAGCTCTTTGGATTCAAGTTCTCGTGTTAACTTAATATCTCAAGAAATGTATAAAGCCTAGAATTTTCTTTTGCTAAGAAGGAGTAACATTCATTTGGAGTTGGCCGACTAGTCCATCATTGTCCCATTAGGACTAGTGAAGGAAATTGTCACTACTAGTTGTGGGTGGTCACACCCAGCCAATTTCCCAGTGATTCGAGTCAACAACTATAAGGAGGACTTCCCAATCATAATGGGAAGAGCATGGCTAAGCATACTTGACATGCACCTAGGAATATGTGATATTTCCCTAGAAATATCAAAAGAAAATATGTTTATAAAGATTGAGAAGAAGAAAGTTCCATGCATTGTATATAGTGACATAGGATGTAATTGTTTGTAGAAGTCCTAATTTGTACAACACTTAACATTGCTTGCATGTAACCATTGTGCATAAGTAATAGATATACAAAGATGCTTATATGCAGAAACCACAAGATAAGAAGGTACCCAGTGGCTGATAGCTAACCAAGAGAACAATTCAATTATATTCATGGAACTAAATGAGAGCTTGACTTAGACCTACATTGATAGCATAGATAAATTAGAGAAAGTCCATCACCAACTTCTAGGTCCTGACATTGAAAATATCAACTAGGAGAAGTTGGAAATCCCTGAAAATTTCAAGTAAGAGCCCCTTGAGTTAAAACCATTGCCCACTAGTATGTAGTACACATTTCTCAAGAATGGAAAACTAGTAATTATTAATGCTAAGCTCGATCCTCAACAAAAATAAAGATTACTAAAAATGATAAAAAAGNAGAGAAAGTCCATCACCAACTTCTAGGTCCTGACATTGAAAATATCAACTAGGAGAAGTTGGAAATCCCTGAAAATTTCAAGTAAGAGCCCCTTGAGTTAAAACCATTGCCCACTAGTATGCAGTACACATTTCTCAAGAATGGAAAACTAGTAATTATTAATGCTAAGCTCGATCCTCAACAAAAATAAAGATTACTGAAAATGATAAAAAAGTGGTTGAAAGCATTTGCTTGGTCATATCCTAAATTAACTAGAATAGATCCTAGGACATGCCAACGTAGAATTTACACTAACCCCTCCGTGAAGCCTTGATGAAAACTACAAAGGCGATTGAACCCAAAGCTCAATCAAGTGGTTAAAGAAGAAATTAAATAGCTTCTAAAGGCTGGGTTCATCTACCCCATTGTTGACAATGAATGGGTTAGTCCCTTGGTCATTGTGCCTAAAAAGGGAGGTAAATGAAGGGTGCATATAGATTTTAGGCTACTAAACATGGCAACATTTAAAGACCATTTCCCATTTCCATTTGTCAACCAAGTCTTAGATACCATCACAAGGCATTGTTAGTATAGTTTTCTGGATTGTTACAGTCGATACAATCAAATTCAAATAGCACCAGAAGACCAAGCCAAGACTACATTCACACATCCTTGGGGAACATTTTCATATAAACAAATTCTGTTTGGCTTGTGCAATGCCCCTGCAACATTTTAACATTTGGTTCTAAGCATATTTCAGCAATAAATAGGAAATGGTGTGGATGTCTTCATGGATGATTTCTCCACCTATGGAGTAGACTTTGATAAGGAATTTGACCAATCAGAGCAAGTACTAAAATGATGTGTTGAAATCAACTTAATGCTCAATTGGTAATAAAGCTGTTTAATGGTCCAAGAAGGCATTATATTAGGGCATAAGATTTCACAAACAGGGATAGAGGTAGATCTTGAAAAGATTAAGATCATCCAAGGAATCACTTAGTAACCTAAAACTATAAAAGACATCTGATCATTCCTTGGAAATACTCACTATTATAGATGATTCATTGAGAACTTTTTGAAGGTCGTGAAACCATTGGTCAAATTAAATAAAAGGATGTATACTTTGAATGGATGAGGGAATGTGAGATAGCTTTCCAGACTTTGAAATAGAAGCTTGTAGAAACCCCCATTCTACAAGCTCCTAATTGGTCCAAATCATTCCATATAATGATTGGCACATCCAACTTTGCTTTAGGACCTGTACTTACATAGTTAGATGACCAAAAATGACCCTATTACATCCACTGTGCAAGTTGAAGTATTGCTAGTGCACAACTCAACTACACCACAACAAAAAAAGAGTTAATGGCTATGGTGTTTGCACTAGAAAAATTTAGGCACTATGTATTGCATTATAAGATATTTGTACATACGGATGATAGTTCAATACGGTTCCTAATGAATAAATCGATGGTGAGTCCTCACATCATACAATGGCTTGTGATCTTACAAGAGTTCGATCTTATGATGATTGATCGTAAAGGTATCAAGAACATTGTTGCTGATCATTTATCTCTGTTATGATGGAATAATAATGAGGATGAATATCCAATTTCTAACCATTTCTCTAATGAACTCCTCTTTACAGGTGTGATAAACATCACTTATCCACTAACAAAAACTGGTACAATAGCATCCTCACTTATCTAGTTACACAGAAATATCACAAGGGTTGGACATTGAAAAGAAACAAAAGTTTCTTCACTAAGCCAAATATTTCAAGGAAATCAATGGACACCTTTATAAGTTATGTTCCAATGGCTTGGCTTGATGGTGTGTTCCTAATGTAGATCAATTTCAAGTTCTCCAAGATGCTCATGAGGGCCCTTGTGGGGGTCATTAAGCTGCAAGATGAAAAACCATAAAAATCTTACTTGCAGGATATTATTGACCTACATTGTTCTAGGATGCTCATCGTTTTGTCCAATCTTGTGAGCACTGCCAATGTGATGGGGGAATGACTACTAGAATTGTGGATTCAACCCTTAAAACCCTTCAACATATGGGGAATTGATTTTATGGGGCCTATTACACCAATTTCCAATGGAAAAGCCTACATTATTGTTTTTGTTGATTATTTTACAAAGTGGGTAGAGGTAGCCACTATTATAGACTGTACATCATCTATTACTACATGATTTGTTTAATAACAAATCATATATATATTTGGCATGCCTTGTGCACTTATTTCTGACAATGGTACACATTTTATAGGTGTGACTTTTTAGAAATCAATACAATGCTTAGGAGTGGAGCGTAAGCTCACTACACCATATCATTCTCAAGAAAATGGTTAAGCTAAAGTCACCAATAGAGAGATCACAAAAATATTAACATGAACAATTAGAAAATATAGGCAAGATTGGAGCACCAAACTGAACATGGCTCTTTGGGCATATTGCTCCACATGAAAACTCCTTATAGGCTACCCTCCCTATGAGTTAGCGTACAGTAAAATTCCAACACTTCCTATCCAAGCTGAGCTCTGTACACTATCCATAGCATGTGACCTTAACATTGACCTCAATCTAGCACAAAATGAACGATTGATAAACCTTAACTTGCTAGATGAAAATCAGTTGGTTCCCCTATCATCTAATGAATTGCACAAGGCCTTTAACAAACACTATCATGACCTAAAGATTAGGAAAGTCAAATGCCAACCAGAAGATCAGGTTCTTTATTGGAATCCAACACATGTGCCACAACGAACTAAATTTCAAACATTGTGGAAAGGACCATATCTTATTCCTGAGACTTTTCCTTCAGGGTCCATGATGATCTATAAATCTAAAAGCATGAATAAGAAATTATTAGTCAATGTTCAACAAACCAAACCCTTGCATGAGCTTAAAATGGCTAGTGCTAACACTAGCTCTATCAATGAACAACCTTGCTCATTATTTTGGATCCCCTCCTTCCAACTCAGTCGTGAGGGAGATGGCCACCAACGCTAACCATTCTAGACCCTCAATTCCTTTAACTTTTTTGTTTTACACATTTTTTCCTATTTACTTATTTTTGTTTTATACTATCATTAACATTTTCACTATTTCTTTATTTGATTTATTCTTACTCATCACATAATAAGTGGTCATGATGATGGGTTGTATTATAAATGTTGATTACTAATGTTTGGTTTTTACCTTTAACTTTTAATGTTGATGCTAAGATATGGTTTCTTTTGATAAAATAGGTAATGAGTTCATGACATCCATTCATCTATTCAACTCTATGGTCTCCCTTTATTTTGGAAATGTACTGTCCCTTCTTCTAAGAAAAATTATTAATGAATTTGTGACTTAGTATTCTTCAAACAAAGGAAAGATTCAAATGGATGGAAAAGACTGTGACCTCAAGGGGATTCGATGCACTTGTGTTGGCTATTCTCTTGGGTACTTAGATGTTCTTCATAAATTCTTCTACCATTTCACTATCAACCAATATATTAGGAATTTTTTCAACTCAAATAAGTCTTTGCATGATGTGGTTCTCACAAAAAAATGGCTAAGGATTCAAATCACACCCCTTAGAGATAATAACAGGACATGGGCTACAAGCACTAGTTATGGCACTAGAAAGACATGTTACCCATGCCTGAAGGTTTCCTCTAACTAAGGTCCTTTCTCACTTCCTGATCTCTTGTTCTTTTCTTGTTGGAATGGTAGTTTCTTTGTACAAGAATTCTTGTTGCTTTAGGAGGATGGATTGGTCAAGTGTATTGATGCAAGGTCACTGGAGGTGGTTAGTTTGACTCTGGATTTGGGCAGAATTTTATTTAGTTACCTTAATCACATACTACACAAGGGACTTCACACAACCTTGATTTTGGGATTCCATTCCATTCTCTTCTCTCTTTCCATATTGATTTTCACATTCCACCTCATTGTTAGTTTTATGATTAGTCTATATCTTGGTTGATGCATTGTTGTTCTTTGGTAAACTCTTGTGGGTAAGTTCTTAACCGTTGTTTCCATATGTCATTTCAATAGCCTACAAAATCTTTGGTTTGTGGGTTTGTCAGGGAATTAAGGGCATGAGCCTACTTTCTAGAGGATCCATTGGCATTTCTTTTTGGTGCAATTATTAAGTTCTTTTTCTTAAACATTTCCATAATCAACTATTTCTCATTTCATCCCATCAGTCACATCCATTTTCTGTTTTTGTTTTATCATCTTCACCATTTTTATTTCTCTTATCTTTCTTGTTCTTTCAAATTTTCCATCTTATTGCTATCAGAGGATTTCTCTTAGTCATGGGGGACCTATTACAAATTTTTTCATTCCATACTAATCTTACCCCTACAACTTGGGTAGTTATCAATCATAAACCTCTAACCCAGTATCCACCACAACCACAACCTAGGCAATGTGGTTCATAATGAGGCAAGGTATCAATCACATTATATCTTATCTATCCTTGCTAATTCATGATGGGAGCACTAGTTTGGGAATGGATGCTAGTGTTAGGACTAGTTAGGGCCTAGTTGATTAGTTAAATTAAAATTAGTTATTCAATTATTTCACTTCTCCCTTTTTAGCACCAGGACATAAAACATAAAAAGCATAAAAATCACATACCTCAAGTTTACTTAATCATACAATCATGCCATACAAGTAAGCTTGGGAAGACAATGATCACCTAACCCATCCTTGTTCTGTGAAGGTGCATAAGCACTCAGTCCTTGGAGTTTGACTAGATTGCATGTGAACACTTGTATTTGTATGTTCAAGCATAGGGGTACCTCATTGCTCATCAACAGGGAAATGCAAATAAAGGATAGAGATTATCTATGAGTTTTTCATCATTACTAGGATAATGCATAGGGCAAGCTTTTAAGGATAGATTTGGATGCCCAATTAGCCATTTCCATGTTATTTTTTCCATTTACATGGCAATTACTAGGGATGAATGGAGGGTGAATTAGAGGAAAGAATTCCATGCATGGATAGTTTCCCTTATATTTTTTGAACATTCTAAGTTTGGATGTTTAAAGAATGGCAATAAAATGGTTTTCAATGAGACATTAATGAATTGTTGATATTTATAATAATAATTCAATAGGAACAATGGCTAGATCAAGAAAAGCATTTATTATTTCTATAAATAATGAATTAATGGAAGTGGAAATCTTAATCATTATTTTAATATATTTATTTAATTTAATGGGCTGGAAAAATGTAGTAAAGGATCTGGTGATGATTTAACATCGTATTATATTTTCAATCCTTTACTTTATCAAGGATACCACATAAATAATTCACATGGGTTAAAACCTATAGTATTTTTAATTTTCATGGAATTAAAACTTATTAAGCATGACCAATGTTGATGGATAATAATAATTCTCTTATAACAATAAATAATTTAAAGGTTGCATGATACCTGTCATTAAAATCACCCCTATGTATCATGTAATTTGTTTCAAATAAACTAATGGCCTCAAATTGTGAAACTATACCTTAGTGATTAAACTAGTAAGTCATGGCCCTGTGCCTAGCATGGGCGATGTTGGCATCAACAATGGTGTTTTGGCATCAACATGTAGGAAACTAAATAACTAAGGGAGCTTGGTAGTTTAAACAATAGTAAAATAGAAAAGGGACGGAAGGTGAAGCCTCATAAGGCCTTCCTTGTAGCCAAGATGGAAAGGGAAGATTTAGGCTTTGAAAAATTTAGGGACCCTTTTCTAAAATTTGGTTGCATAACTGGTGGTGTGGAGCTTTCATACGGTCTTTGGAGTAGAGCTATGAACAAATATGGGGACCAGAGGTGTAGTGTTGTTAGAGGAGGTGTGCTTCTCACAAGCATGGGCAAACAAGAAGGTACTAAAAATTTCCACCCTACTAGTCAAATGAGTGTTCTTTATTGAGCTAAGTCTTTTGAATAATCACCTTTATTTGATGTCCTTGTAACTAAGAGTGTTAGTATTTGTCATACATTTGTTCCAAAATAGACATTTTAACTAAGACCTCTCCTTGTATTTAGATTTTTTCAAGCTCTTGATTATTTAAAAACTTTCTTTTTTCAACTTGTTTAATGAACTTCTATTTTACTTTTCCTTGTCAAGTTTAAAATTTAATGAGAAGTAAATACTCCTATGCTCAACCATACGAATCACTAAGCATTCATGTATAATTTGGTTGAATTTTGTCAACCTCTTATCTTTTGGTACACTATCTTCTAGGAAGTGAACTTGTGTTAACAATCATTCATTGTCTTCATAATTATACTTGTGATATGCAAAAGTATGGTTAAGTGTAATTGAGGCATATGATTTTTATTACTTTTATGTTTTATGTTTTGGGAGCTTAAAATAAAGGATGAAAGGAATGAAGTAATTTAATTGCTAATTTAATTGAACTAACTAACCAAGGTCTATATAATCCTAACATAAGCATCCTATCCCAGTTTTTGTATACATCTTGAACATGTATAACATTGCTCAGTTACCAAACGTTAAGCATTACTGGGATTACCAAGCATCATAAGCATGCTTGAAGTAGTTCTACTTATGTTCTTAATTAATCACTATTTAATGTAGCTTAATTTATTTAAAACATTAAAGGAAATTACATGCAACTTTAAATGCATGAAGAAAATATTTAATCTAGACAAAGAGCTGCAAGGTTAATCAGAAAGCTCATCTTTATTATTGAACATACTACAGTGCTTAGGTACAATAGTACTCGAATAAATATCCATACACTTAATGAATCCTACTATTGAAACTTGTGAAAATATTCTAACTCTGGGGAAGAAAAAGCTACAAGAGCTCTACTACACTATGATAAAAATTGTCCAAATCATATGTCCAAGTGTTATATTTATAGGCCAACACACATCACATGATATTAAATATCCAACATCACTTCTTGGTTCCCAATATTGAGTATCCAATATAAGGGTTCGAATATTGAATATCTAATATCAAAACTAGAAAAAATACACTTCATCATACCCCCATTATTTAATGAAAAATTGTCCTCAAGTGAACAAAAGAAGGAACAAGTCCCTTACAAAATATTGAGAATTTATGGGATTATTTACTAACATGAAAATGATTGAAATGAAACATATAGATTCTCTATGTCCAAGTATGCATATTTACAATCTTTTACAAAAGTAGGTGTTCATGACAATAAAATTGAACACCATGGTCAAAAATGACATCCAACTCCTTTGACAACTAAAGATCAAAGGAGAGATTCAATGATCATGAAGGGGCCTCATTACATGGTGAAGCTACTTATTCCTTGGTGAAGATAGTTTCCCTTATAGTCCATGTTTTCCTTTTCAATCATAAAAAAGTCATAGATTAGTATGCAATGTGTAACTTCTAGCTTTTATGTACCTCCTCTTGTCAACGGTTATACTTGGCTAGGTTGTGATTATGGTGGATTAATTCTTTTAATAACTTTTAATTTTTAGGATTATCAGAGTTCGTTGAAAGGATTTAACTTCATGGATTGATGATGTTAGTGTTAGTCCTTCGTTAAATCTTTGTGGGAGTTAGAAAAATTTGGAAAAATTCAAAAAACCTAGGTGGCCTCCATGACATAGAGTGATCCCATAGATCAAACACTATTCATTGTTTAATAAGAAAAGATAATTAGGGAGTGAGAAATTACCTTAGTTAAAAGGGACCTTTAGGCATGGGTAGCAAGTCTTTTTAGTCCCATAAACAATGCTTGTAGCTTGTTTATTCTGTCTATAATTGGTGTTCTTTGAATTCCTATCATTTTTTGAATGGAAACCACACCATGCAAAGACTTATTTAACATCTTGTTATTGGTTGACATGGAACGTTAAGAGATCCATTAAAAACACACTTCCACTCAAGACGGTAGAAGGTACAAAGAGTATTGAGTCCCCTTAAAGTCACATCCTATTGAAGCTGTTGATTCATTTCCAAGTCCAAAAACTACCAAAGTCGCAAGTTTGTTAATGGTTTATTAAGGAAAATGACCTCATACTTCTAAAATTGGAACCACCATAGAGTTTATGGATTGGTGGATGATGTGGACTCACTACTTATTTCATCGAAAATAAACCATATCTTAGCTATCAAAAAATAAAATTCAAAGCTAGAATCTAGACATTACCAATCAAATAATTAGATAGCACATGCCCACATAAAGCAAACTGCATTGTACCTTGTTGGCAATAAGGCATATTATTATTATAATACAATAAGAAAATCATACCAAAATAAAGAAAAATATAAAATAAATTGTAAAATAGCTAAGAAAAATAAAACATATTAAAAATGGTGTAAAATAGTAAAAACTATAAAAGCAAAAAGGGCATAAAAACAACAGTGTAAAATAAAAATGACATTTAACTTTTCTAATTCTAAAGTTATGACATTTTTTATTAAATTCCTTGTGCAACTCAATAGATGATAGATGTACCAATCGATTTTCATCTAGTTAAGGGTCATTAATCTTTCATCTTGTGCTAGACTTAAGTCAAAGTCATAGGTTGTTGAAAGTGTGCAAAGCTTGGATTGAATAAGAGGAGTTTGCAATTTTCTATACACCAGCTTATAGGAAGAGTAGCTTATAGGGAGCTTCCAAGTGGAGCAATAGGCCTATAGGGAATTATTAAATTTTGTGCTCCAGTCTATCCTATATTTGCTAAATATTCTCATTAAGATCTTAGTGACTTTCCTATCTGTAAACTCTACTTGATCATTGGTTTGGAGTAGTAGGATGTTGTTAGTTTATGTTCAACCCCCAAGCATTGCATATGCTTGCAAAAGGTAGTGCCTATAAAATGGAATTTTTTATTAGAACTTAGTGCATGTGGCATCCCAAACCTATTTACAACATTTTTTTATACAAACAAAGTAGAAGTAGAAGATGTATAGTTGATGATAGCTATTGCTTCTACCCATTTTGTACAATGGTTAACAGTGATTATGATGTATGACTTTCCATTTGACATGGGCATGATGGGATCCATAAAGTTAATGTCCTAGATGTTGAAGGATTTCAATGGTTGGATCCACTATTGAGGATCCTCCATATGAGTGATCATTCCACCATTGCATTGGCAATGTTCACAAGAGTGGATAAATTAGTGAGCATCCTTGAAAAGTATTGGTCAGTAATATCTTATCATCAAGAACTTAATTATTGTGCATCTCCTGCCATTATGGTCCCAACAAGAACCATCATGAGCATCTTGGGGAACATGCAATTGATTAGCATCAAGTACACATCAATGAACTAGGCCATTGGAAGATACTTTCTAGAGGTGCCTGTTGATCTTCATGAATCATTTCACTTAGTGAAGAAACTATTATTTTTTCCTATAGTCTACACTCATGGCATCTCTTGAGTGAGAAGATAGGTGAGAATGTCATTATACCATTTAGGCTCAGTGGGAAATTATTCAATTATAGCCTTGATCAGATAGTGAGCTTTCCTTCTCTTTGTTATTCCATCTGAATGGAGACAAGTGCTTAGTAACCACTTTATCAATTTCCTTTCTATGTACCATTGTAAGATCAAATTCTTGTAAGATCACTAGCCACCATCTGACACGGGGGCTTACCATTGGCTTATTTATCAGGAAGAAAATTTCACTATGATCCATGTACATGAATACCTTATATCTAAGCACATAGTGCCTAAATTTCTTCAAAGAAAACACCACTATCATCAATTATTTTTCTGTGATGGTGTAGTTTAGCTATGTACCCACGATTCTTTGGCTTATGTAGTGGATATAATAAGGACATTTCAGCATGACCCCTAAGGCATAATTTGATCCATCCATCATGGCATGAAATGGTGTAGATTAGTCTAGAGCTTATGGAATTGGAGTTTCTATGAGTTTCTCCTTCAGCTATTGGAATGCATTTTCACATTTATTGGTACAAAAAAATAGAGCATCTTTCTTTGTTAGCTCAACCAACGATTTTGTGATCTTAGAGAAATTCTCTATAAATATTTGGTAGTAACTAGTGTGGCCAAGGAATGATTGAACATTTTTATAGTTTCTAGTTGATGGGTAATTCCCTATATGACCCTAATCTTTTTAGGATCAACCTTAATCCCTTCTTGAGAAATTATGTAACCTAGTACAATGTCCTCCTAGACCATTAGATAGCTCTTTTTCCAATTGAGCCAAAGATTGGTCTCCACACATCTTTTGAGCACTTGCTCAAGATGGTTCAAGGCTTGCTCAAATGTAGCCCTAGAGGTGGAGAAGTCATCCATGAAGACTTCCACCTTGCTACTGATCTATTACTAAAAAATTATCAAGACAAAACATTGGAATGTTGTAGGAACATTGCATAGGTTAAAAGTCATCTTTTGATATGCAAAAGTCCCCTAGGGACTTGTGAATGTTATTTTGGCCTAATCCTCTAACATGATTTGGATTTTATTATAGCCACTAGCAATGCCTAGAAATAGTGTCCAACACTTGATTCAAAAATGATAATGGAAAGTGATCTTTGAATGTTTCCATATTCAATAGCCAAAAATCAATACAGACTTGCCAATTGCCACCTTCCTTTGGCACAATCACGAAGTGGGCTAACACACTCACTATCTACAATGGGATAGATAAGCTCTACCTTAAGGGGTTGCTCGAATTCCTTTTTAACAATTTTATCTAACTTGGGATTCAACCATTGTTGTAGCTGCTATTTGGTTTCATGGCCAAATCAGTGTAGATACAATGTTGGCATATTCTAGTATTAATTCCTATAAGTTTAGGATATGACCAAGCAAAGGTTGTTAGCCATTTATTGGCCACCTTCAATAGCATCTATTACTATTTAGGAGCAAGATTGACATTGATGATTATTGGCTTATCATTTTTCAAGAATGCATATTCCATTCTAGTAAGTAGAGTTTTCAACTTAAGGGGCTCTTTCTTATAATTTTTAAGAATTTCCAACATTTTCCTATTGGTATCATCAATTTCATGAATGCAATGTTGGCAATAAACTTGCTCCAATTCATCCATGCTTTCTATGTAGGTACATGTTAGGCTCTCAGTAGGTTCCATGAAAGGTGTTAAGATGCTCTCAAGGTCAGATGTTAGCCATTGGGTGCCCTATTGCTTTGTGGCTACTACATACAAGAACCTTTGAATTTAAGATATATCACCATACTAACTACATGCTTTGATAGATACACTATCAACAACCCATAGTTTCTACACATAGTTACTCCCTATATCACTATATGTAATGCATGGAACTTTTTTTCTCTTGATCTTTATAAATGAATTTTCTTTAAAGATTTTGACAAAAAGATCTTGGATCCCCAATTGTGCATCAATAGTGCTTAGCCAAACCCTTCCCATAATGGTTGGAAAGTTCCCCTTGTAATTGCTCACTTAGATTACTAGGAAATTAGCAAGGTAGGAACACCCATAAATGGTGGTCATAATACCCTCCACCAATCCCAAGAAAATAGTGATGGACTAATTAGCCAACTCAAGATGGATGTTGGTCTTGTTTAGTGGAGGCAGGTTTCAAGATTTATACACATAATGGGAAATTAGATTAACATTAGAACCTGAATCTAGAAGAGCCTTGTAAGACTCATTTCTAGCAATTTGAAGGTAAATAAGGGGACTTCTAGGATCAAATAGTTTCCTAAGAAGATAAGAAACCTTAATCCAATTAGTTACTACATGAGTTAACATGATGGTATGCACTTTGAGAGATGTTTGGTTTGAAGGGTACTCAAACAGATTAGATGCAGGGGAAGATGAAGAAGTAAGATTGTTAACTACAAGTGTATGTAAGGGTTTAGTTAGGCTATTACATTAGAAGAAAGTTCTTTTTTGTAATCTAATTTTCTAAACCACTCGAATGAGAAGTTGGCTATAAATTAATAGCCCTTTTCATATTGCATTCTTGTAACTAAGGCAGAATTTCTCCCTACATTGACAGAATAGGTGGTAACTAGGTTGAGGATGGAGGGGTATATACAGAAAGATGAGAAGGGTAATATGGATTTAGAAAATTTTCCATGGAAGATGGAGAATGAGTTCCATGATACTCAAGAGGGTTGTACTGATGTTGGAAGGTGGCATCATTGAAAAGGTCTCACAGAGAAATGGGTTGTTAAACATAGTACCCATAGGGATTTGGTTGCTAATAAGGGTATTAATCCCTTGGTGGTGGCCTCCCCCATGACTATGAATGCTACCACTACTAGTACTACTCATATGATTATGGCAAAGCTCCACTTGGATAATAAAGTTATTGTTGCTGGTGGAACTACCTTAGATTGTATTAAGGATAAGGAAATCTTTTTGGATGCTTGCCTTCTGACTAGTCTAGGATTTAGCACGTAGACCCTAGAATCTTGCAAGCATGACACAATAGGGTAACATCCTTTATGATGTTCATATTGATAGATGTTACACCCATCATCATCATCTGATTCTATCTCCACAACTTCTTCTAATGCAAGAACTTTATCCTTACCCCTTTGGTAGGCACATTCAACTTCTCTTCACCTCTTACAGTCACAATCACTACTCTGTTCTCTTGATTCTTCTATGAATTTTTAGAGTAGTTTGGATTTTTTTATCCAAAAATTATTATAATTTATTAACCTTGGTTGACATATTAGAAAATTGTTTTGAATTGGCAAGGTATGTTGCTACACCACCTCATCAAGTGATGACTCCTCCTTATTGTTGCAAAATCAAACCTTTCTTTTCCTAATGTAAGGATCCTTGTTATATTCCTTAGCACTTTCTTATTTTCTTAGTTCTCCTTCTTCTACTAGTACCTGGTCAATAAGCCTTTGGATCTAATGGGCTCTAAGTTCTAATAGTCTTCCTTGGGCATATACCCCAAGAGTTCTTCTCATTTTTTATATGAGTCCATCTATGATGTGATGAAATTATTCTTGTTGAAACTAACCATGGCCAAGGCATTAGTGTATGAGAGAATAGTATCTACCTATGGTGGTGTCATGTGTTCCTTGCTTTCATCATTGGAACTACCTTCTCAAATTAGACACTTGGGACTACATTTGATATTTATCATTGAATAGCTAAAGCATTATACTCCACCTATAGATAGATTCTAGATTTAGGGACCAATACTAGCTTGTTGCTTTCTTGATGAGTGTCCTAGGAAATAACTTTAATTTTAGCAAATTATTTTCAATATTCTATAAGACACAAGAATTGTGAAATCCATGGAGATGTTTTTACAAATGAGATTTATACCCCCCATTAAATCTAGAAATATTGTTCATGTCAAGTTGCTTGATCTAACTATCTTTCACATGTCTAGTTGGAATTTTTACTACCTCTATAATGTTCATCATGCTTTGAGTGGCAAGCAAAGGCTTATCGTCATCATTATTTTGATGATGCTTATGATGTCCTCTACTACCCATTCATTCACGGAAATTTCTACAATTATCATTGTCTCACTATTCACCTTCATTATGGTTGTTCTTTTTGTGGCATTTGTCAAAACTAGAAGAGAAAGAAGAAGATGTAGATGAAGAGGATGAAGAGGGAGGAGGATTTCCACCACGATGGTGTTTACCATCTCCACTATGCTTGTCATAATCACATTCATCAGCTTTCTTATCATCTTAATGCTTTCTAGCCCCTACTTTAACTCCAACTTTTAGTTTAACCTAGATTGTTGATATTGGATTGTAGATTCAAGTTCAAGCCCTGATCACCACTATTAAGGGATGGGGAATCTTCATGTTGATACTTCCTAGAGAGAGGATCCTCATTTTCATTTTGGTTAAGTAGGAATAAGGGGTTGGTGGACCATTTTCACTTTGAAGCCTCATGGGGCTTCTCTTGGTGTTGATCTCTCCTGCGTTATGTTTCAGTGGGATGGTAGTTTTAGTAGTCATGGTCATGCACAATGTACTGTTCTTCAAGATCTTGGATGCCTAATCTCCTAAGAGTTTGGAGTAATATCCTATGCATAGATCAATCGAGAGGCATTATAATCCTTTCCTAGATATCTTACTACCATAGTTCTTCATCCTAATGTAGAATGAAGGTGAAGTCAGGCACATACTCATTTGGATGAGTATATACCAACCTACATTCTTGAGGCACTGGTAGTTTAGTATCATCATGCTTGTGAGAAAAAGAAATTTTGTAATTAAAATAAGATATTAGTGTTCTCAAATTATTATATTTATTTTTAGGATGATTTTGACCTCAGGGTTTGTCCAATGACACTAATGATTTCCACTATGCCTAGATAGCGCACATTTCAATTAATAAGGAGTCCCTAGAAATGACACCAATGATGAGTGGTGCATACTCCTACACTCAATCATATGAATCACTAAGCATTTACGTGCAAATTGGTTCAATTTTGTTAACCTCTGATCTTTCGATATACTAGCTTCTAGGAAGTAAACTTGCCTTAACAGTCATTTTTTGTCTTCCTAATTACACTCATGATATGAAAAGGTATGGTTAAGTGTAATCAAGGCATATGATTTTTATTATTTTTATGTTTTATGTTTTGGGTGCTTAAAATAAAGGATGAAAGGTATGAAGTAATTTAATCAAACTAACTAAACAAGGTCTAACTAATCTTAACATAAGCATGTAATCCCAGTTTCTATACACATCCTAAACATGTATAACATTACTGGGTTACCAAATGTTAAGTGTTACTAGGATTACCAAGCATCATGTGCATGCTTGAAGTGATTGTACTTTTGTACTTAATTAATCACTATTTAGTGTAGCTTAATTTAGGTTAATTACATAAAACATTAAAGGAAATTGCATAAAAATTTAAATGTATGAAGAAAATATTTAATCTAGCAAAAGTATTCCAAGTTTTATTAGAAAGCTTGTCTTTATTGCCACACACACTATCATTCTCTGGTACAATAGTGCTTGAATAAAGATCCATCACTCAATGACTCCTACTACTAGCACTTGGGAAAATATTCTAACTATGGGGAAAAAAGTTGTAAGAGCTCTACTATGCTATGAAAAAAATTTCCCAAATAATGTCAAAAAGTGTTATATTTATAGGCCAACACATATCTCGTGATATCAGATCTTTGACATCACTTCTCCTTCCCTAATATTGGGTATCCGATATTAGGGCTTTGATATTGAATATCCGATATCAAAATTAGACAAAATATAATTCATAAAAATATATATAGTTATTTAGTTTAAATTT
This sequence comes from Gnetum montanum, assembly GCA_015680685.1. NCBI lineage: Eukaryota > Viridiplantae > Streptophyta > Gnetopsida > Gnetales > Gnetaceae > Gnetum > Gnetum montanum. The sequence goes on along the minus strand of MNCI01020330.1, from coordinate 2,666 downwards.
CTTTAACAAAGTTCCTAGTTTAATTTATCTGTTTAAATGCCACATAGCACTTTCTAGCTGAGACTCTTCCCAAGTTTCCATATCCATATGAGAGGCACCCCATATAGTAGTCTCTCTAAATGAGTTTTGTGGGCATTGCTGTGATTAAAATTTTTGCATCAATAGTTACTTTGAACCAAAAGCTTTCAAAATTTTTTCTACTAGAAAAATACTTTTTAAAATTGAATAATTTGATTTTTTTTAAAAAAAGTATTTGCAGAAAATGGATTGAAGAATATCTACTCCCAGAACCTCAATTAAAGATTAAACCTAACATGTAGTGATAAAAAATATTATCTCTTACTAGTAGAGCTAGAGTTTTGGATGGAAGTTTGCCATGTATATTCTTTTATAATTGTAGGTTTCCATTTTTGTTTGTGCTTTTAAATAAATAATGATACCAAGTAATTGGTAGTATGAGTTTGGGTAGCTTCATTGGCTATCATCCTAATGAAAATTTTAAAAGATAAGGAATGATTTAGTTACTACCTTCATAGAACAAAATATTTAGTATTAATTTTAATGTGGTGAATTGATTACATTTGGGAATCATGCTCCAAACATTCCTAAATAATGATATTCAAAGTGTTGATCAAATTGGCTATTTGGAATGTCGTATGTATAGCTCAATAGCCAAATTCATTATGTTGAAAGTCTACTAACCTTGGGATGGGATGGGTCAACCAACCCAAATGCATACAAAAACATAGAATTTAGAAAATATACAATTGTAAGTTTAGCCTTAGAATTCATAAATTGACCTATTGGATCTATAAGTTGACTAATCCATAGTAAGGTTAACCTACTTGTGAGTTTGCAAAATTTTAAAAAAAGGAAAAATGTACAATTTTTAGGTTGATTGACCTTGGAATAGGTTGACCTACATGGGAGTAGGTAAGCTTCAAAAGAAAGAAAATGTATGACTTTTAAGATCAACCAACCTAAGATAAAGAAGACCCAGTAGAAAAAAAATGTATACTTTAAAGGTTGATTGACCTTTCCATAGCTCAACCTATCTAAGATAAGTAGTGGATATTAGACATCCAAAGTTGGATGATCAAGATAGAGAAGGACAACTGAGCCAAGATTTCAAGTTTTTTATGTTGATTGACCAAAGCATAGGTCGATCAAACAAGCACATAGGTTGATTGACCTTGGATAAGGTCTACCTATTAGAAAAAAATGAAAAAGAATTAAAGACAAAAAGGCCAAAAAGTCTCTTGAACATTGTGACATAAGCAAAGTGTTAAGGAGAAAAGATTACCATTTGTCTCTATGGATGGAATGTTTTTCCATGGACATCATAGCTCTCTTGGCCATAGGTGCACAAGTGGAAATGGATTGTTGGAAGGAGATCAGTATATTAGTAGCAACAAGTAACATTAAAATAAGCTTTTGGAAAAAATATTGGATGCATAAGAAAAATAGTTGAACCAAAACATTTTATTGCATCATTGTATCATTTTCATGTTTTATATTTGTATTAGGATTAATCTAATCTATTGTGAGATCACTAAGCATGGATTCATATTTCCTTTGATTTTTGAAATCTGATTTGAGGATTTTAGCCTAAGAATCCTAGTTATATGAAAGAGAGACTAGAAACCATTGAAACCAGTGTTGTTCTTTAAGAAGTTGAAGAAGATTGGAAGGGAACCCATGAATAGAAGAGATTTGGATAGCCTTGCAAAGTGGAAATAAGCCCAAGCCAAACTATGATAAATATTCATGTGCATTGACCATTTTGTTTATTTTCTACATTTTTTTCTTGCTCATAGATTAGATTCATTTTACTCCAATTTTACTTAAATGCTTTTCAACAATATATTTATGGATAAAATCATTATTAGTAGCATAACTTTTTCTTGGGATATTTTTATTCATCATCCCAAACAATAAAATAAAATGATTAAAATAAAAAATTAATGGAATATGCATTTTAACATTTTGGATGATTTTAATTTAAGATCTAGTAGAATATTTAGCTACCAATATACAAGGTATATTTTTAATATTTCAAGATGAAATTTATTAAAAGGTATTTTGCCATGTCACTAGATATTTCATTTGTATCTCAAATATACTTCTTGCATCCAAGTCTTCCCAAAAATTTCAAGTCATAGTAGAGTCTTGATGTTGTTAGCTTTTATGATGTTTACATTACTAGGTCCAAGACATTAATAATAGTTTGATGACTATTAAAATTAAGACAAACATATACCATGAATATTATATAATCCACAATGTTATATGTATTATACCTAAAATATTAAAAAAATTTAATAGAGAAGAATACTATAAAACCAAGTTTCTCCATTATTGTATTGTATTGTGTTATGTTGTTTCCACTAGGAAAATTATAATTAACATGTATATAGATGTAACAAAATAGTTATGTTTAAAGAGTAAATGGACATAATGAATACTTAATATTAGTTAAGAAATATAATTATCTATAACTAAATTTAAGCTTTAAGTTATATAAGACAAAACACCATAGATGGTATTGTGCAGTATGATAGTATGTACATGTAATCACAGTGTTACAAAATATAACCATCAACTACTATGTTAAGCTTGCTAGAATACACCAAATCTTTAACACCAATCCTCAAGCTTAACATAGA
>MNCI01020320.1:367918-382948 GCA_015680685.1 Gnetum montanum | reverse complement strand
TGGCCTTGGCATCTATGCAAAAGAGAATAATATCTATCCATTGTTACATCAAGGGATTCATGTCTCCCTTTCTTCTATCCTTGGATTTTCTTTTTGAGGTTAAACACTCTTGAGTAAGTTTAATATTTGTCATTAAAGAGCTTGAGCATGGTACTCCATCTTCTAATCGATTTTAGTTCTAATGATCTATACTAGCTCTCTGCCTCCTTAATGAGTGTTATAGAAAACAACCTGAGTTTCTATCAATCACTTTTAATATTCTTAAGAACATAGGAATTATGGAATCCTTGAAGGTGATGTTGTGGATTTTCATTATATCCTCCTTCAAATTTAGGAATACTATTCATATCTAGTTGCTTGATGCAACTAGCTCTCATATTCCTAGTGGGAATATATACAACTTCTTTGATATTGATAATACTTTAAGTGGCTAATAGTGGTTCTTCATAGTTATTGGGTTCATAAGCTCTATTGTGGTGGTGACCCCTCTGATGCTCGTAATTTTCCCTATTTTCATTCCTATTTCTATCCCTTTTTCATTCATAATTATTCTCTTCATCATCAGGATACCTTCTTTTATACTTCTCTCTTCAATAATCTCTTCATGTTTCTTTTTTGATGAAGTGTATTTTTTCTAGCTCTAATATACTTGATATTAAGATCCTTGATATAAAATACTTGATATTGGAAAACAAGAAGTGATGTTGGATATTTGATATTGTATCCTATAAATATAACACTTGGATGCATGCTTTGGGAGTCTTTTTGGTCATAGTGTAGTAGAGCTCTTATATTTTTTCTTTCCCAGAGTTAGAATATTTTTCCCAAGTGTCTGCAGTAAGAGTCATTAAGTGTATAGATCTTTATTTAAGCACTATTGTACCTGAGCATGGTAGCATGTGCAAAAATAAAGATGAGCTTTTCAATGAACCTTGTAAAACTTTGACTAGATTAAATATTTTCTTCATGCATTTAATGTTTTATGCAATTTCCTTTAATGCTTTAAGTAATTATGCTAAATTAAGGTAGATTAAATAATAATTAATTAAACACATAAGTACAACCACTTCAAGCATGCACATGATGCTTGGTAATCCTAATAACACTTAATGTTTGGTAATCCAGTAGTGTTATACATGTTTAGGATGTGTACAAAAAGTGGGACCGAATGCTTATGTTAAGATTAGCTAGATATTAGTTAGTTAGTTAGATTAAAGTAGTGATTTAATTACTTTATCTTTTTCATCCTTTATTTTAAGCATCCAAAACATAAAATATAAAAATAATAAAAATCATACAACTCGATTACACTTAACCATACCTTTGCATATCACAAATGTAATTGGGAAGATAATGAATGACTATTAGGATAAGTTCTCTTCCTAGAGGCTAGTGTGCCAGAAGATAAAGGGTTTATAGAATTTGACCAAATTATGCATGAAGGCTTAGTGATGCATATGGTTGAGTGTAGGGGTATTCACCACTCATGATTGACACCATTGTTGGGAACTCTTTTTGTTTGAAACATGTGCTATCTAGGCATAGTAAAAACCATTAACATTGTTGGACAAACCCTAAGGTCAAATCATCCTAAAAATAAATATAATAATTTGAGCAGCACATGGATATCTTATTCTAATTGAAAAATTTCTTTGTTTCATAGGTGCGATGATACTAAACCACTAGTTCCTCAAGAATGTAGGGTGATATATACTCATCCATATGAGTATGTACCTAACTTCACCCTCATCCTTACATTAGGATGAACAACTACGGTGGCAACATATGAAGGGAAATATTGTAATGCCTCTTGATCAATCTATGCCTAGGATGCTACTCCAAAATATTAAGAAGATGGACATCTATAATCTTCAAGAAGAGTACGTTATGCATGGCCATGACTACTCGGACTACCATCCCACTAAAATACAACGTAGGAGAGATTGACACTAGGAGAAGCACCATGAGGCTTTAAAGGGGAAACGGTTCACCAACCCCTTATTCTTGTTGAACCAAAATGACAATGAGGATCCTTCCTCTGTGGGTTCTCAACATGAAGATTCTCCACCCCTTGATATTGATGATGGGGGCTTGAACTTGAATTTACAATGCACTATTAATAATCTAGGTTCATGCAAAAGTGGGAGTCAAAGCAAGGGCTTAGGAAATCATCAAGATTATAAGAAAACTAATGAATGTGGTTGTAATAGGTGTAGAGGAGGTGACAGACATCATAGTAGTGGTAGTTCTCCTTCCTCTTTATCCTATTCATCTACATCTTCTTCTTCCTTTTATGGTTTTGATAGACACTACAGAAAGAGCAACCATGATGAAGGTGAACAACAAGATAATGATAATCGCAAAGAGTACCATGAAAGAAGGTGTAGCAAAGTACATCATAGGTTTCATCAAAATAATGATGATGATGAGCCTTTTCTAGCAACTTGGAGTATGCTAAATATTGTAGAGGTCGTAAAAATTCCAACCAGGCATGTGAAAGATAGTCAAATCAAGTGACTTGACATGAATAATATCCCCAGCTTTGAGGGGGATATAACTCTGATCTGCAAACACATCTTTAAGCCTTTCATGATGCCTGTGCCTTATAGAATATTAAAAATGATTGGTAGAAATTAAAACTATTTCCTAGAAAACTCATCAAGTAAGCAAAAAGTTGGTATAGGTCCTTGGAGCTGGAATCCATCTACAGGTGGAGTACAATGCTAGAGCTATTTAATGATAAATACCAGAGGTACTCCCAAGCATCTAATCCAAGAAGGAAAAACCAAGGATGGAAGTAAGGAACACATGAACCCATGGATGGTACCATAAATAGATACTATTCTCTCATAGATCGATGCCTTGGCCATGGTTATTCTTAGTGGAATAACTTCATCATATCATAGATGGACTCTAATCAGAAATGAGAAAAACTCTTATGGTCCATGACCAAGAAAAACTATCAAAACTTAGAGCCCATTATATCCAAAGGTTGATTGAGTAGGTAGCAAAAGAAGAAGGAGAGCTAAGAAAATAAAAAATTGTTGAGGAATATAACAAGGATCCTTGAAACACCACCAGATCTAGATTACAGTATTATGACCATAAATTTTTCTAAGTGCTAGGACTATGCTCTCCATTTTTCCAAAGTGTAGTTAGCCTCTCATGGAGAGTGTAGTTAACACGAAGGCTATTTTTGCAATTTTTTCTAAGTGTTAGCACAAAGCTAATCACTACAAATTTTTCTTACTACTAGGACTATGCTCTCCACTGCCCCAGAGTGTAGTTAGCCTCTCATAAGAGTGTAGTCAATTGCAAGATAATTTCCACAAGTTTTGACAAATGCTAGAACTACACTCATCCCCAGTCAAGAGTGTAGTTAGCCTCTAATGAAGAGCATAGTTAGCACATAGCCATTGCTTGCAAATTTTTTCTAAGTGTGAAACTACACTCTCCCCTAGCACTTTGCTCAGTTCCAACTCACCTTTGACAAGTGTAGTTAGTAAAATTCTTCTTTTTTTGTACCCCCTTTTTTACCCCAAAATTATAACTACGCTTGACCCCATGTGATAATATGGAGAACATAGTCTTGGAGTGTAGTCTTCAAAATTGCATCTTTTCAGGTATCTTGTGGTCTCCTCAACATACACATGTGGTTGGCAGTGTAGTCATAGTCTCATAGTCTTGTAGAGTCCGACAAAGCATAGTAGAGCACAAAACCACCAACCTAGTGAAGAGCATAGTTGGGTGATAACATAGTCCCAACCATCCCCTCTGCAACATGGTAGCCATATAACATTTCATGCTAACCCTAGGCCTATAAATGTCCTCACCTTTAAAATTTTTAGGGTTGGAAAATTTGGGTTGGCAAACCAAAGAATTGATGAACTAAAGGCACTTCAGAAAACTAGAGAAAGGCAAACTTCTAGACCATTGCAACCCACCATAGACCACTAGAACATCACAACCAATATTACACTAAGGTAGCCAACCTAGTAGATCTAGACACCTAGGTGGAATCCTAGTCTTTGTGGCTAGACATCTCTGAGACTGTGACCATGTTGTCAACTTCACCTATTGTACATCATGTACCTTCTAATCACTTTTGGTGTTAACTATACTCAACTCCATTTGAGGGAGTGTTTTTCTTTTCTCTCTCTCTCTCTCCCTCTCTCTCTCTTTACATTTTTAGCATTTTATATGCATTTTTTGCTATATCACCACATAGCTATGCCTAAAACTATGCTTGGAAAGTGGTCTTTACATATTAACCCCTTTATTTTCATCAAAAATCTTGAATACACTTGACCCTGTTGACAGTACATGAACACTTAGCATTATTTGGCATCAGCATCATAACTAACCATGTTGCACCCCAGTTGCATCTGGTAAGTCCCTATTTGATCGACAAGACTATTCAGGGTGCCCTTTATCTACCTACAAGAGGCCCTCACATAAACTCAGGGCTAGGTTGTATGCCCATGGACCTTGGTGTTCCAACCACTAACATTTTTTGTCATTACAGTTTTTGGTGCTAGAAGGAGGGCTAACCTTATTTTTCAAACTACATTGAGGTTGTTTCATGAGCTCTCTATACCATAGTTATCGACTAACCCATTTTTGTAGATTGGAACCTATAGTCAGTCCCCTTGGGAACCCACATAGTAACCCAAAATCACACTTCTCTCTATTATTTTGCTGAGTTCTCACTGTCCTCAATTGAAGCATAGTCATCTCCACCATAGATAGCATAGTCAGCTCTCTATCGTTGAGAGCATAGTTAGCACATCATAGTGGAGAGTGTAGTTAGCATAGACAGTGTAGCTAGCTCTCCACAATAAAGAGTGTAGTCAATGGTATTAGCCAAAATAGAGTTAGTTTCAGCTTGGTCCACTATATTTTGCAACCAACAACCTCCACAGTTACCCCTTACAAATTGATCTACAACCATGAATCCACATCAAACTATGATGTTAGTTTTAAACATACTTGATATCTTGCCTATCCAATAATAGACTAGGATTGACAACCCTATGAATCTCGTGATGGCTAGGCCAAGGCAATTCCTTAGGCTACACGACCAAGATCTAGAGTGTGTCGCACTTAGTAATGAGCAATACAACTTCATATGTTCAAAGGTCCAAGTAGGGTTACCTATATATTACCTTAACATAGAGGAAAAATAGGACTTTAAACTAATCCACCAAGATGGATGGGAGTATATCCCTTCCTCATTCGACATCATCCCACTCACAGAGTCCCACCATTGGTTGTTATCCTAGCTCATTTAAGCAGGTGAGCATGACATGGGAACTAACTATGAGAAAGCCTTATAGGAGGAAGAGAATGAGTTCAAATATTTTTCCAAACATGAGACCCCTTTTCACATCATCTTCCAAGAGGCAATCCTTAGTTTGGCCCCTCCTTGGTTTAGTTCACCCATCCTCCCCAAGATAGTCATAACATTATCATCACATTCCCACTTCTTCAAGCTTAAATCTATGCTTGTAGTGGCAACCCAATAGACACAATACACACATTATGATGTAACAGCTCCCTTCAACTTGCCCTTCGTGGCATTATCACAACTTGCCTAACCATCTTTGCTAGTAGCAATCATGCTAGCTTAGCCATATGTTTATGTAGGGCCTATAGCTAGGCCATAAATGACTTAAGCATCCTATGTTCCACATATTTTGTTAGCACCCTCAATGTCAATCCAACCCATGCATGTGTGGCTTGGTTTAATCACTATCCCTATAACACAATTGATGCATCAAGCACCTTGCATGGTTTCACAACCTGCGACTAGGTCATGGGTCACACAACTAGCACAACGAATTGCACAATTAGTGTAGCTAGTTGGAGCATCCCAAAATTTATACCAAACTTTTCAATAGATCCAAACATTGATAGAAGAGGTGAAGTGACTCAAAGACACCTCCTCTGAAACTATCAAAGTGGTGGACATCTATCAAGATGACCCTATAAGTCCTGCGGTCCCACTCTAACTCTACTAGCTAGGGTCCCACTACCTTAATTCACAAAGTACAATGGTGAAGGAGACTCCAATGTGCATCTAGTCATATTCAGGTCCAACTACATACTATTGCAAGCATGGTCGAATGTCATAATGTGCATATTCACCATGTCATTGACTAGAAAAGCATTAGACTAGTACCACGTGCTACCTAGAGGCTCTATTTCTTCTTTGGAAGACCTCTTGAGCTAGTTCATGACATGATTCAAGTACAACCTAAAGTCAAAAGCAACCTTGGACAAGCTAATGCAGGTCAAATAGGGTCACCTAGATCCCTTGCAAAAATTTATCCAATGATGGAATGCCTCATTAAATGAAATACAAGATCCAATAGCTGAGGCACATCTCTTAGCTATTTTTAAGGGCATGGTTAATGATTTCATAAAGTCAAAGTTGTACTACTTAGGCTTGAAATCCCTAAGCTAGGCATTTGCCCGAACTAAGAACATAGAGGATGTAGCAAAAGCCAATAAGGACTCAACCTACATAGCCTATAAGAACCAACATATGAGGAGAGATAAGGACAAGGGAAAGAAAACTACAATAGTGGAAATGGTAGCTAAAGAGGCCAAGGTAACCAACTAGGGGCCAACATCTAGGTGGCCAAAATTCCTAGCCAACAACAAAGCTACCAACCTTGGCACCAAGGCAACAAACCTTCCTACATCTAAAGTGGCCATGATGTAAGTTAGTCAAAGGCCTAACTTCAAGTGTAAGGATTGCTCAACTTGTCAAGCTAGCTTTCCCTCAATGTGAGCAACTTAAATCAACTCCAAAATCAAGTCAAAGATGGTACAATCTGAGGGTGCAAGCCAACCTCAAGGGTCACTATTATCCACTTCAAGTTTTAGCATTCGAGAGTTTAAATTTTGGGTCAAATTGTACAAATTTTCTTACTCATGTTGTGGCCATGCTAAGGTCACATTGGCAACATGAGTATAGCGTGAAAAACTCTAAGAGCCTCAAAACCGAGTCAAAATGGTTTGATTTCAAAGGTGCAAGTCATCCTCAAGGTTCATTGTTGATAACTTCAAGTCCCAACCTCTAGAATTCTAGATTTTAGGTCAAAAATTACAAGTTTTTTTAGCTGACGCTGAGGTCACGCTGACAGCATGAGTCCAGCATGAGCTACCAAAAGTGGTTTAAAACAAGGCACATCCAAGCTTAATTTTTGACTTGCAAATTACCCTCAAGGTCAAACATAGTTAGAAAATTTTTGTACTCAAGAAATAGGTTTTAAACATCAAAACATTGGTTTGAAAAGTATCATTTTTAGCTCACTCTTGCCTAGGTCACGCTGAGGTCATGCTAGTAGTTTGAGTGTAGCGCGAGTCCAGCGTTAGTACTAATCATGCCCTATTTAAAGCACGCCAAACACACGCTAAGGACATGCCAAGATAAAATCAACTCACATTGGAAGCTCTGGTGAAATAGAGATGCCTCAAACAACCACAAAACCACTCAAATCAACATTCTGCAGTAGTCAATTCAGGGACCGAGAAGTTTCAAGCTAGCCAAAGTCAATCTCTCTTATTGTACATTATCATTTTCATTGTAAATTTTTATCATTTGTGAGCTTTTCAAGCTCTTACGCTCCAAATTGTATCTGCTTCCATGGGCATAAGTTAGCTTGCATAAGCTAATACACATTGTAAGATACAGTGCATCCAGTCAATAACGTACCCCACCTATGCATGTCCAATTAACATGTAGCTTTCCATCTAACACCTGTCATATAATCCATTTTCCTCTCATTTCTCAGCCATTGATCCATCTATGAGTTTCATACCTGAACCTAGCCAAACCTTATCAATACCCCATCCATTCACATAAATGAGAGCTAGTAATTTTGAAAGTTGATGGCTTAGGAAACACTGACTAGCAACTTTTGGATGCTCGGGCACACCTGACTCTTAGCATCCAAGCACCTGCAAACATATCACCCCAGGGCTTAGCGCTTGACTTACCATCCACACGTGTAGCTACACTTTGACTGATGCACATTCATTCTAAGAAATACAATATAGCTCATTTTTTCCTTCCTTTATATTGTTTACTCTATTTTAAATTCAGTTTACACCTTGTTTACAATACAGTTTTGTATATGCACTATTTACATTTTGTGCATTAGTTATGATAACCCCAGTGTAAGCTATATCTTACATTTGGGGAATTCCTTGGTTAATTTGTGTGTAGATCATCCAAGGCACTTTGCCTTCATTTCCCTTTCCAACTTGCCCTCACATGAAGGTAGGGTTAGCTATACCTATTTGGTGATCTTTTGGTGTTTTTTTCCCTTCCAGCCTTACGCCAATGATTTTAGTCCGTACACATCCCATTGCCACTAAAGCTCTTAGAGCTGCTGGAGAAACTATTAAAAGCCAAGTACATCCAATATAAGCAAATGTTTGAGAATGCCCATAAAAGTCATGATAAATACTGTGAGCTACTTAGAAATCCCACCTTGGTAGCACCCAATGAGCCCCTAGTCCCAAAACATTTCAAGCTAGACCTATTCTGCCATTACCACTAGTTGTCCAGTCATAGCATGGACTTTTTCCTAGCCCTACAAGATGATTTGCAAAAGATGATTAATAGAGACAAGTTGGTCCTTGACACTACAAACCTAGTTAGGCTACAGAACCAATCCATGAGGGTGTATAATGATCCTCTAAATGTGGATGATGATGGCTATGTCATATATGCTATTAGCATTGATGATGGCCCAAAACTAGATTAGTGGCCATTCATGGTCTAGGCGCCCTTTGGTAGTGTAAGGGTCCCCTTGGCCCCTAGGGGTTCAAGATCCCTTTTCATCATTAGAGTGCCACCTCAATCACCCACAATTCCCTTTATGGTTAGGGCCTCAAAGCATGTCACAAAAATAATAGTTCAACCATCATTCATTGTTAGAATGTCATGGTAGCCCTTCACCTATCTAAAGCCTAGAAATAGTTAATGCATCGGCCCCTTCCCATCCAAGGGCCAATCTTGCTAGTGACATCAGTAGGTTCTCTGGGTGGTAATCCAGGAGACCCAATGAGTGTCTCATAGATAGAATGATTAGGAAATTTCAAGGCTAAAGAGTTCTTGGTCTACTAAAGCTACTCCATATATTTACAATCCCCATGGCCAAAACAACTAAGGAGGCCACAACTAGCAAATCGCAATCAACCACTAAGGCCCCTATGCAAGCTAGGCCAACAAAGCCCAAGTGGCCTTCATGAGAAGTCTATCTCTTAGGACACATGGAGGAAGTCAAAGCCAACAAAAACATGGACAATGGTAATGAATTTTTGGATGCATTAGCCCAAGTCAATCAAGTGCTCAAGTAAAAAAATACAATACTAAGCTTGTGTGACCTAATCATGACCTCATCTACCCACCATGAAGCACTGGTGTAGATGTTGACCTTCATTCCTATTATGAAGGACATCCTTGTAGATAAGAACTCTATCCATGCATTGATGTTACTTATTTCTCCACAGGAATCAAGTTCTACATCCCTAGCATTTTGTGATGAAGCAAGGTAAATCCTTTGAAGGGTGAGGTCATAACGACTTCAATGTCTATCACCAGTCACATTGGGCAATGCAAGATCTGAAGGGTGCATGTTGACAATGGAGCCATAACAAATGTAATACCATACATCATCATTGACAAGCTAGGCATCGTAGACTAGGTCAAGCTAATGAAAACTACATGTCTGAAATCTTTCAATGGATCACGTATCATTGTCAGGGGCTTGATCATCATAGATTTCATAGTAGGGGAATAATTCCCCATCACTACCAAATTTATCATCATAAAGGAGATGCGTGGCTTTAACCTGATACTGGGTAGGCCTTGGCTAGCCCAATTATGGATCGTCTCCTCTTTGATTCATCAAGAGATCGACCTTTTGTACAAATGTGGTGAAGTTATCATCCATGGTGATAATTTTATCCCTCTAGTCATCAACAATGTAGATATGGAATAAGGGTCAGAGTTTGAATTTCTTGATGACACACCTATGGTAGAAAATGAAATGCATGATCTTGATGCACTTAAAGAGACAGAAGAAGTTGAAAACCACCTAGAGATGACCTTTGGGCAGATCTACCCTTTAACATAGTAAGTGAGGATTAAGGAGAATACTGGATAGTGCAACCCAAGCCCTATGCACCCCATAACCCACATCAAATTAGGAAGAAATTGCATGAATAAAGTACCCCCTTTGTCCAAAACATGCTAGGTGCCTACCCACTATTTGCTTCTGCATGCCTTGTACCCTAGTCTCTACTTTTGTTGTATTTGTGTTACATTATATTAGCATAGTAGCATGTTATTTGCATGTAGCTTATTTACTTAGATTATGCATTTATTTGCTTGGTTCTTGCATTCATCTACTTTTTTCATGCAATTTCTTGTTAGTCTGCACTTCTATAGTTATCACTTTAAAAACATCAAAATGCATAAAGATCATAAACACAAAATTTACCAAAATGAGAGATAGCGACACATGACCCAAAATGGCCTTAAACTAGCAATATGCAACCTAGAACAGCCTTAAACTAGCAATCCATGGCTTGAAATGGCCTTAAACTAGCAATATGCAGCTTGGAATGGCCTTAGACTATCATTATTAATTTTATCATTAGCAACCCAAAATGGCCTTAAATTATCATTGTGGCTTAGAATGGCCTTAATCTAGTGATATGCAACTCAGAATGGCCTTAAACTATTACTTCAGCCTACTATGGCCTTAAACTAATGGTGCATGGCCAAAAATGGCTAAAAACTAACATTAACCCTCCCACTCTGGCCTTAAACTAGTGTGGGACTTGTCAAGGTCTTAAACTCACTATGGCTTACAATGGCCTAGACTTGCATACTTGTAGAAAGTGTAAAAAATGACTATATAAGGATAAAAGTTTACACATTACACATTGCAAATAATCATCCATAGAAAATATAATATGCATAGCAATACATAGCATGAATAGCATCAGATAGCAAAAACATAGTGAAAATTCCAATGGGAGGTACATCTAGTCATGCTCAACTGGTGGCACTAGGTTGAGGTGGAAGTTCTTCTTCCTCCATTGTGTTGCTGGGGCCTAGAGCATCACCTAGTACCTACCATAACCATTAACAAACTTGCACAATTAGTAAGAAAACATGCACTATATGAGCTAACTTATAACATAAAAAGCATAAAAAAAAACTAACCTAAGAAGGCCTTGCATCAATGAGTTTTGGAGGTAATTTTCCAAAGCTAACCTTAAATTAGTGGAGGATCTCAGCTTCAAAAGGTTGCATCCAATCCTCTTGGCCAAAGTAAATACTTGCAAGGGTCTTACCTTTGTCCATGGCAGTTCATGTAGGTGGATCCATCAAAAATATAACAAAAGATGCCTCTCTAGAGGGGGTGACAATTTGCCTTATAAGAGTCACTCATGACCATACTCTACATGAACAAGTCATATGCCTACTTCTTGCTAGTCACCTCAAGAAACATCTCAAGGCAGTGGTGTTTAGTAGAATCTTTCTTGTACCATCATAGGTACATGTCATGCTTTTTCTTGTACTAATACTTGTGATTCTTCTACATCTACCCCCACCAATAAACCTTTGTGCTATAATTCCTATAATCCTAGTTCTTTTGAAAAAGAAAATCCATCTAGAGCCACTACTCTATTAGCTTCCATGTGGCCTTGTTCTTCCCTTTGAGAGTTGTTCAATATTTGACATACTCAATCTCAAATTTACGCTAAGTGCCACCTCCTTGTGACTTAGTCGCTAAGAATTCATATCTGGATTAAAGATCCTTGATCCTCTCATCCTAACTAGTCATCCTCTCCTATAGTTCATGCACATATTTCCACAAGTATTCATTCAAGCACCTTCAAATCCACAATGCCTTCACATAGGAAAGAGTGCACTTGTTCAATGTTTCATACATGTGATGAGGTACCCGATCAACTTCGGGAGGAACGTTATGGAGGACGTCCACCTTGGCCACCTTGCTTGGATCCCATTACAGCTTAGGACCTATAGGCAAGCAACAACTAAATAATCTTAGCCAAAAAATAAGCATTCAAGTAGTAAGTAAGATAGCATAAAATGAAAACATCACACACATACCAAGCTCAAGGTCTACTTGTCACAAGTAGTCCACCATGTCCTCTACGATGCCTTTCATGAAGGTGAATTTATCTAGCATATCTACCCATGGCTCCATATGGTAGGTAGATGTGGGACTATTGGTGGAAATATCTGATGCTATAATACAATAATGCAATTAACATATAGCTTAACAACTAAAGATACTATAGAAAATAAGGGAAGATAGATTGTAGTATAAGTTGATTACCTAGCAAGCCCTTAGGCATGAGTGCAGCAGATTCACCCAACTATGTACCATTGAACAATCATCCCCATTAGAGTGGATCAACCCCTATTCTTCCAAATTCTAGAAGGCCTCTACTGCCTCCTGAAGCTTTTCTCCATGAGCCTTCTCCTCCTCAGCTTGAGGAGGCACTCCCTCCACTATTGCCTTGCCACTACTCTTGCAACCCTCTCTTATTTCTTCGTGATTGACGCACATACACATATATCACATTGGTATACATAGCATATCATTAGCTAATTAATAGTATAACATAAAATAAAAATATAAAAAATAGTAGCATATGCATGAAAGAAACTAAGACATCCAAGAAGTTACATGTAGTAACTTGCAACATTTTCATGCAAGCTTTGAAGCTTGATGTGGATCCTTTTGCTACTTGGCTTCTTAAACTCAAGGGCAGCTTCCTCGTGAGGACATGACCTCTTGATCATGGCCTTAGATGACCCCACCATCTTTACTATATAGTAATATACGTTTCCTATTCCCTCAATGCCAACTAGAGGACCCTCACATGCACTATCACATGAGTAATGTGAGTGGCCCATAGGACCCTTGGTCATTATTGATAATAGCTTATCGATCTCCTCTAGAGGTTCCTACAGGTGTGTGGTCAAGAACTTATGCTTGATTCATGGCCTAGATAGCTACTCATGATCCTACACCATCCATCACCCATCATCTTACACAACTAAAAGCTCCACAAACCTTCACAAGTATCCTATAAAGAACACAAAATAGATGTGGAACCTCACCTAGAGGTTGAGTTGAAGCTTAGAAATTTTTGCATGTAGGCCAGTGGCTATGTATGCAACTCAATTAAATCTTGTACCCTCTAGCAACACCTACTTCATCATCTATGCATGTTCCACCCCTAGGACCTTTCCTTGAAAAAGTAGCTTTGGAAAGGCACAAGCATAGAACAAATGATAGAGATCCTACACTTTAGACACTAGCACATATTTGATCAATATGCTTTTATGAGATCAACTGGCCCCCAACTAGTTCTTGATCTTCCATCTATAGTCCACCTCCCTACTAGCCTTATTGACAATTTTTGGATCATTAGTAAGGATGCCAAAGAGATCAACAAAGAAGGCATCACTGAGGTCCAACACTATCGTCACACCGTGCACCTAAGTGATAAACTTCCTAACATTGCTATTGAAGAGGTCAATGATGGTGACCATTTTATCCATAGAGATACTCAAGCTTAGGTCTAAGAATAGGTCCATTAACCTAGCATGCATATGTTGAGTTGTTACTGCATCTAGTGCTTTGTGACATAGCCAGTGTTGCGCATCCTCCACATCACCATATTTCATTATGTGGGTGGCCTCTATGCAATCCATGGTGAGCACTGTCACCTCAGCTAAGGAAACTACCACTGTAACACAGAGCAAAACAATGTTAGCATCATGAAAATAAGGTAAATTTAAGGGCATGCATGAGCAACCACATGAGCCAAAACATAGATACGTACATGGTACAAATGGGATGTGAGATGGGGATGGTGCTACAAGCATCTCCTTAGTGTTAACCTCACCAATAGCCGACTCCTCATCCAACAAGCCATCAGTCCTACATCCCTCATATGCCTTCAGGTATTAGGAGGGGTAGGCATCAAAATCATGCCCTACCTATTGAATCACAGTTGTCCAAACATTTGTACATGATGAGAATACCTCCAGGGTAGTGTGGGTTAAGGCTAGAGCATCCACTTCATCTTTCAATCCTTTCTCATCAACTTTGAACCTAACATTAACCATGAGTCATTAGTGATTTAACATGAGCAAGTGCCAAAAAACACTATAGAATTCATAAAAACACTTACCCTCTAGCACAGTAGATGGTTCCAAGTGTGTTTTAAAATAAGGTATGCACCCATAGCATGATAAAAAGGGTGTTGCTCTTATTATAACAAGCAAACCTTGTCATGTGCCATACCTTGGATAGCTACCAAGTACTCCTAGGACCTTTTTTCAAACCACGTATCCTATCAACATTAGTAGTGGACTCATCTAAGGCAAACTTTAGGATGCACTAGTTATCCCCAAGTAGCAACGTCTTGATGATGGTACTAACAGCCTCCACCATTAAGTGTGACCACATGATCACACTAAACTATTGTAATAGGTATTTCAAGAACTCTCAAGCCTCTTTTCAAAACCACACCTCTTGATAGTCCACCCACATATCTAGTGTAGGCATGTTAAGGATAGGTTCACTCATGCAACATAAGATTCCCATGAGCTTAACTACTATCAGAATGGGCTTTAGTAGCACCCTGCAATTAACAAGCAACAAGCAAAGCATTAGTATACACACATAGATGCAAAACTTTGATATATACATTATAAATTATTAACAGAAATTAATAAAAATGCAATTTTGAAAATGCACCCTAGGGTCCCATGGGTGTAGGATGTCAATTAATACGTTTGACACATCTAGCACCCATTGGGGTACAGTATACTTTGTAGGATTAACATCATGCCTGGGTAGAAAATTTGTTTTTGCTAACTCTAGATTACCCTAATGGAGAGCATAGTCTAGAAAAAATATAAATTTTTACTAACTTTGGGGCTACCCTAACTAT
>MNCI01020320.1:349710-367006 GCA_015680685.1 Gnetum montanum | reverse complement strand
TTGGGTAAGAGCATAGTCAACCACACTTAGCCTAAAATTGTGATTTTTCACTGCCTTACAAATGCACAAGTTCATTCCACTCTTGAGCATGGCTAGCCATCCCTAGAATGACATGTTTAGTGTATCTGCAATTTTCTAAGACCTAAAACTAACATGTACATGGCCTACCAAGGCCTAAAATTGGCACAAAAATGTTTACCATTCATTGCGACTTGAATGCAACTTAGAAAAATTTCATTAGATTGCTTTTTCTCATTTGTGCATATTAAATATGTTAAACATGTGTTGCTTGACATTTTTCTAGTTTATTTTGTACAAACATGACATAGCTATGCAAGAGCATATCATCTCACCTTTGGTCCTCATGGGGTCTCATGGTGACATTAAGCGATGCATTGACCCTCATTGCCTAGACCTCGAGCCTATATCCTACAATGAGTACATAGCATTTGTAGAGGCACCACTAGACTAGCCCAACCATATAGTTGAGGCTCTTGATCTAGAGGTAGGGGATGTCATAGAAAATTCCCTTATCAAGATCCCTATGGAAACACACAGCGGTGAGTCAAGAATGTTGAAAATAAGTTCTTCATTAAAATCCCTTTATGCTCAAGACATCGCTAAAATAGTTAATGATAACATCAAAGCATTTGCATGGTCATACAAGGACATGTCGAGCCTAGATCTCTCGCTAGTCTAGCACAAGATCATTCTTGATCCCTACATTAAACCAATTAATTAGAATGGATGCAAGGTTAGACTTGAGGTGGCATTGGAAATCCATGATGAGATCACCAAGATTTATAAAGCTAGTTTAATCTGGGCTATTGACTATGTAGGCTAGGTCTCTAACATCATAGTTGTACCTAAGAAAAATGGAAGTATATGCATCTACATAGACTTTTGGGACCTAAGCAAGGAACCATCAAAGATGACTTCTCGTTGCCTAGTATAGATTAACTAATCAATACCATGGCTGGGCATGCCTTGTTATCCTTCATGGATGGGTTCTCGGGCTACAACCAGATTAGGATCAACCTTGAGCATCAACTTAGTACAACCTTCATGACCCCTTGGGGTATGTTTTGCTACATAATGATGCTTTTTGAACTCAAGAATACAAGAGAGACATATCAATGAGCAATGACATACATGCTAAGTTTTTTTAATGACTACGTAGATGATATTGTGGTTAAGTTTAGAATGTCCCACAACAATGAAAATCATCTAGACCTAGTGCTTAAATGTTTTCTAAAATACAAGCTTAGGTTAAACCCCAAGAAGTGTGTTTTTGACGTCAAAATGGGCCAAATGCTTAGCTTTGTAGCATTTGAAGCAGGAATATGCATAGACCCCAACAAGGTTAAGGCCATAACCAACTTAGCACCACTAGCCAACCTTAAATAGCTATGAGGGTTGCAAGGTAGGTTACAATTTATATGTAGCTTCATCGTCGAATTAATTGACAAGTTGTAGCTAATGCAACATCTACTCAAGAAGGGAGCCCACTTTGAGTGGAGTGCTCAATGCCAACAAGAATTTTGTAATCTTAAGTAAGAGTTGGCATAATTGCCTATGGTTCACCCTCTACGAGGAGATAAACCTTTTTACATCTACCTTGCCACTTCTGATATCTCCATCGCTTCTTTGGTTTGTAAAAAGTGAGATGATGGTGCAAAGGTCTTGGTTTATTATCTAAGCCATGCATTAGTAGCCCATGAGGCAAAATACAATGATGTGAAAAATTATTATCTTATCCTAGTCTTATCGCTAAAGAAGTGGAGGCATTACCTCTTCTATAGTCAAGTTAATATCATTTGCAAAAATAACATACTTTGAGCCATAATGACAAATATCGATGAAAGTAGTCGCATTGCATGGTGGAAAGCAATAACAACAGAGTTTAACCTACATTACATTGCACAAGACTTAACAAGAGGTCAAGCTATAGCTACATAGCTTACGGCTTCAGTTGTAAATGATCAAGCAACCATAGATCCTAAATTCCTAGATGAGCACATTAATAGCATCAATCAAGTGCCTGATGACTATGAGGCTCTCCTACATTTTGACAAAGCTTCAACCTTTTGAGGAGGTAGTGTTGCTACTATTATCACATTTCCCTCTAGAGAGATTTAACCCTCTGCATATGATTTTGCATTTCCTTGCACTAAAAATGTAGTGGAGTACAAAGGTCTCCTCCAAGATATCCTTGCAGCACGCAACCTAGGGATTCAATGCATAGTGCTCTGAGGTGACTCACAACTAGTGGTTAATTAGGTAATAGAGGTTTACACCTACAAGGCACAACATTTACAACCTTACTTTGACCTAGCAAAGCACCTTCTTCAGCACTTTGCAACTATTGATGTCCAACATATTCCCTAAAACGAAAATGCCATTGTCAACACATTAGCCATGTTAGCCCTTAGCATCATACCTAGAATGTCAGACACATTTCCCACCTTGGTGGTGAATTACACTATGCCTATCACACAAATCACCAATGTTGTATCCATAGCCATAGTAAGCACAACCCATGTGAGAGAGTGGTATAACAACATCAAAGCGTACCTCCTACAAGGTCAGCCTTTACAACATTTAACTACTACCCAAAAAGATGTAGTGCACAAATGTTCATGGATGTACATCATCATAGGTGATAACACGTTATGTCACAGATCCTATGATGGCATATTGCTAACCTACGTAAGCAATAGTGAAATACAAATGATCATTGAGTAAGTCCACAAAGAACTATCTGGAGGCCACATAGCACCTAGGGTAATGGCAACAAAAAATAGATGGCTAGGCTACTATTGAACTTACATAGAGCATGATTGTGTCTCAAAGGTCAAAATGTGTGACATTTGTCAACATTATGGTAACTGAATGCATGTGCCACCAACTGAATTACATATAATGTAAATCATGTGGCCATTCTAATGTTGGGGCCTGGACATCATTAGACCCATAACACCTAAGTCCCTTGCAAGGCATAGCTTCATAATAATCACGACTAAGTATTTTACCAAATGGATTGAGGTTATTCCCCTTAGGAAGATGACATCGCAACAAGTTTGCAAAATGATGTTAGATGACATAGTGACTCATTTTAGGTTACCCATTACCATAGTAATGGACAATGGGCCATAGTTTAGTAGTGCCAAAACTAAAGCATTTTGTGAGCACTTTGGCATCAAACATTCCTTTTTATTTCCATACTACCCTCAAGAAAATGGCGAAGCAGAGGCCGCTAACAAGGTCATCATCAACCTTCTCAAGAAAATTCTAAGCAACAACAAACAATGATGGCATGAGCAACTAGTCTACACACTTTGGGCCTACTGCATAACACACTGAATAGCAATAGGTATGATGCCTTACAACCTCATTTATGGATTTGAAGTAATTTTTTCACTTGAATTGTAGGTTCCATCACTCTAAGTATTCCTTTCAAATTTCATTAACAAAGGTTAGAATAATGAGTTAAGAACCATAGACCTTAACTTAATAGAGGAGGAGCATATGTGTACACTTGATCACATCAAGTGGTATCAAGAAAGTCAATGGAAAAAGCATCATCACAACCAACATCAATGCCTAATCAAGAAAGTGTGCTTAGTCCTCAAGACCATTCCAAGCTCGTAGATAAATTCTTAGCCAACTAAGAAGAGCCTTTCTTGGTCACTAAGATCTATGATAATGAAGCATTTAAGCATGCTGACCAAGATAGAAATGCGTTTGCCAATCTAGTGAACCATGTGTACTTGAAGCCATATTACATCTAACATGAAAAATTGCATGTCAATAGAACCAAAAGAGTATTCATCTACTATGATGCTCAACTAGCACAGTCATCCACTATGACTCTAAACTAGCACAACATGTCTGCTACTATGCTAAATTGACACAGTTATCCTCTATGATGTTAAACTGGAAAAGCATTCATCTTCTATGATATTAAACTAGCATATATCATCCAACATGATGCTAAATTGGCAAAGCATTTTTCCACTAAGACACTAAACTGGCACATCTCATTCTTAGATCATAACATTAAATTAGCACAACGCGTTTGCTATGAACATAAACTAACAATCCACCATGACTTTAAAGTGGCACAACACATCCACTAGGATGTTAAACTAACACATAGCTATCCACTAGGACTATAAACTAGCATAGCATGATCTATCAGAGCCTTAAATTGGGTTCATAGTCTATTAGAACCTTAAACTAGTAAGGTCATGGTCTACCAAGGCCTTAAACTAGGTTTGTGGTCAGCCACTAATAATTCCTTCCATCCTCTTGTAAGTGAGCAAGTGAGCATAATACTTGCACTCCTTTTACACCATGTAGGCAAGCATTTTGTAGTCCCAAAATGGAGCACTTGCAATGGGTGCGGCCTTTGGAGCACTTACAACATCTTCACCCCCTATGATTTTATTGGCTTTTGAGCACTTGCAATGGATGAAACCTTTGTAGCACTTGCATCATCTTGGCCCCTTGTAATTTTGTTGGCTTTTGAACACTTGCAATGGGTGCAGCCTTTGAAGCACTTACAACATCTTTACCCCCTAATATTTTACTAGCTTTTGAGCACTTACAATGGGAGCAACCTTTGGAGCACCTGCAACATCTTCACACCCTACGATTTTACTGGCTTTTGAGCACTTGCAATGGGAGCAGCCTTTGGAGCACCTACAACATCTTCACCCACTACTATTTTACTAGCTTTTTATCCCTTACAATGGGCATAGCCTTTGGAGCACTTGCAGCATCTTCACCCCCTACCATTTATTGCCATTTTTTGTCTTGTGCGGTTTTCTTATTTTTTCAAATTTTTGTTTGCGGGATGAAGCCCCAAGCAGTTGTGCAAAGGTGCATTTCATCGTAGTAATAAGTCACCACATCACTTAAATGTGCATGATTAGACTAGCTAAGCCTCTCAAAGAGTGCACATTCCCTCATCTTGCTATAGCCTACTCACACCTACTCATATATCCAAATACCTTTTCATTCTCCATCTAGCAAAGTTGGCAAACCCTTTTGATGCTCACATGTTGTGATCACATGGTACCCTCTTCACATATCTCATCAAACATCAAGCTTCCTAAGGTGGATGTAATGTAATTCATCCCATGGAAAGCCCCTGTTAGCTAATCAAACCTAGGCAGATGTAACATAAGTCATCCTAGGGAGGAAGCACCTATCATACAAACACCATGTTAATGATGAAGCAAAGCCCATCTAGTGACATACAATTCACTTGATGGGAAACATTTCACTCTAAAGTAAGCATTTAGTAACAGGTAAAGCTCAAAGAAGGCTCACCCTAAAAAAAATGGAGGGAAATCGTTTCACCAAGAAATCCAATAGGAAAGTAGTTTTGTAGTTGGCCTAGTCCTAAATCCACCTTGACTTTCTCATAATAATTATAACAAAATGTCAATGTTTTTAAGGGAAATCCACTCTAGTACCATCGTCACCATTAGCCATGGCATCAAAATACCCCCTTTACACCTCACGTTTCCTTTTATCCCTAGCACAACACCTACATTATTTACTCCTCTTTCTCACCTACTATCTAGCATATCACTATCCACAATGCTCTTGAACATGGTTTAGTGACATCCAACCATGCATGGAAGAGTAATGTTGGTGCCAAGCTTGTTGTGATGTTTTGCTATTCTTTGTTGACATCCCTTGGGCCACTCCTCTAGACATCAACAAAAAGGGGCCAATGAAACACCACCAAATCCATAAAACGGCATCCCAACCATAAATTTTTCTAAGTGTTGGGACTATGCTCTCCACTACTTTAGAGCATATTTAGCCTCTCATGGAGAGCGCATTTAACATGAAGGCTAGTTTTGCAATTTTTTCTATGTCAACACAAAGCCAACCACTGCAAAGTTTTTTAAGTGTTGGGACTATGCTCTCTACTACCCTAGAGTATAGTTAGCCTCTCATGGAGAGCATAGTCAACTAGAAGCTAGTTTCCACAATTTTTAACAAGTGTTGGAACTCTGCTCACCCCTAGTCAAGAGCATAGTTAGCCTCTAGTGGAGAGCATAGTCAGCACATAGCTATTGTTTGCAAATTTTTTCTAACTGTAAGACTATGCTCTCCCATAGTCTAGAGCATACTTAAGAATAGTCAACCAAGATAATCTCTAGCAACCTCCACAACACAACATTGGCACTCAGCCCAACTCCAACTCACCTTTAGAAAGCATTGTGAACAAAATGCTTCTTTTTTTGTACCCCCTTTTTTGCCCAAAAATTGTAACTACACTCAACCACACATGAAAATATGGAGAGTGTAGTCCTAACGCCTAGTCTCCAAAATTGCATCTTTTTAGGTACCTTACGATCTTCTCAACATACACATGCAATTGGTAATGTAGTCACAATCTCATAGTCTTGTAGAGTCCAATAGAGCATAGTAGAGCACAACACCACTAGCCTAGTGAAGAACATAGTTGGATGGTAGCATAGTCCCAACCATCCCCTTTGTCATGTGGTAGCCATCCCACATTTCATGCTAACCCCAGGCCTATAAATACCCTTTCCCTCAATGTTTTCAAGGTTGGAAAATCAAAGAGTTTATAAAACAAAGCCATTTTGACCAACCAGAGAGAGGTAAAATTGCATAGTACTATAACCCATTGTAGTTCACTAGAATACCACATTCAATGGTACACCATGGTAGCTAACCTAGTAGATGTAGACACCTTAGTAGAATACCAATCTTCATGGCTAGACACCTCCAAGATTGTGATTATGCTATCCACTATGCTTGTTGTACATCATGTACCTTCTAAACCCTTTTTGTCTTAACTACACTCAACCCCATTTGGAGTGATGTTCTCTCTCTCTCTCTCTCTCTGTTTGCATTTTTAGCATTTTATTTGCATTTTTTACTATTTCACCACATATTTGTGTCTAAAAATACACTTGGATGGTGATCCCCACATGTTGACACCTTTATTTTCATTGAAAATATTGATTACACTTAACCTCATTGACACTGTTAACACCTTTTGAATACTTTGCATTGTTTAGCATCAGCATTGTAGCTAACCATGCTATGACCTAGTTATATCTGCTAAGTCCCTATTCAATCAACAAGATCATTCAATGTGTCCCATCTTTACCTCTTGCAAGCCCTCACATGGACTCAAGGCTAGGCTGTGCACCCATGGACCTTGGTGTTCTAGTTGCTAATAGTTTTTTGGTTATTACAATCCTTCCGGTACAAAAAGGGAGGTTTGATTTTGTAACAGTGAGAAGGAGTCACCACTTGATGAGGTGGGGTAGTGAAAAACCATACCAATCCAAAATTATGCTTCTGATATATTGGCCAAGGTTGATAAATTATGGAAATTTTTGGATGAAAAATTCCAAACCACTCTAAAATTCATAGAAGAATCAAGAGAGTAGAGTAGTGATTGTAAACATAGGAGGTGAAAATAAGTTGAATGTTCTTACCAAAGGGGTAAAGGCAAAGCTACTGTAGTAGAAGAAGTTGTGGAGACTAAATTAAATGATGATGGTGGATGTAACATTTGTCAATATGAACATCCTAAAGGATGTTTCTCTATTGTGTCACACTTACAAGAGTCTAGGGTATATGTGTTAAATTATAGACTGGTAAGAAGGTAAGAACTTAGAAGATTGCCTTATCCTCAAGGTATTCCAAGGTAATTCCACTAGTAATAATAAGCTTATTATCCAAGTGGATTTTGGCCACGACCATATGAGTAGTATCAGTAACGGTAGCACCCACAGTCATGGGAGATGCCACCACTAAGATAGCAATAACCTTACTAGGAATGAGATCCATATGAGTACTATGTTTAGCAACCTATTTCTTGGTGTGACTCTTCCAATCATGTCACCTTTCAACATTACTACTACCCTCCTAATTATTATCAAACTCATTATCCATCTCCCAAGGTGAAGTCCCCACATCCATATTACCCTTCTCATCATTATGCATATGTCCCTTGATCCTCAACATAGTGACCATATGCTGCATCAATGTAGGGAGAAATTCCATGTTAGCCACAATAACATAATGCAAAAAGGCCTATTAACTTACATCTAGCTCCTCAACTGAGTGGTTCAAAAACTAGATAACAAAAAAGATCTTTCTTCCAAACCAACAACCCAACTAAACCCTTACATTCACCTATAGTTGGCAATCCTACTTCTTTATCTTCCTCTATATCTAATCCATTCGATTCCCTTTCAAACTAAACACCTCCCAAAGTGCATACTGTCATGTTAACTTATGTAGTAATTAATTAAATAAAGGTTGGCCACCTTCCTAGGAAACTATCTGATTATGGAAGTTCCCTTATTTACCTTTAAATCAGTGGGAATGAGTATTGTAAGGCTCTTATAGATTCAAGTTTTGGTCTTAATCTAATTTTCCATAAGATGTATAAAGCTTAGAACCTACCTCTACTCAAGAAAAGAAACATCTATCTCAATTTGGA
Source organism: Gnetum montanum (assembly GCA_015680685.1). Classification (NCBI taxonomy): domain Eukaryota; kingdom Viridiplantae; phylum Streptophyta; class Gnetopsida; order Gnetales; family Gnetaceae; genus Gnetum; species Gnetum montanum. Next base: position 358,497 of record MNCI01020320.1, on the reverse strand, counting down.
TGATCAGTCCATCATTATTCCCTTAGGATTGATGGAGGACATTGTAACTACCATTTGTGGGTGTTCTACCCTACTGATTTCTTGGTGATCCAAGTGGACAATTGCAATGGGGAATTTCTAATCATCATGGGAAGGGCTTGGCCAAGCATTTTTGAAGCACAATTAGGGATCCAAGAGCTTTCCCTTGAAATATTTAAAGAAAATGAATTTGAAAGATCAAGAGGAAGAAAGTTCTATGCATTATGTACAGTGATACAAGGTGCAACTATGTGTAGAAACTATGGGTTGTTAATAGTGTATCTATCAAAGCATGCAATAAGTATGTTGATATATCTAAAATTTAAAGGTGCCTGTATGTAGCAGCCACAAAGTAGAAGGGCACCCAATTTCAAATAGCTAACCCTTTGAGCAGCTCAACACTTTGCATGGAACCTACTAAGAGCTTAACATGTGCCTACATAAAAGGCATGGATGAAGTAGAGAAATTTCATCACCAACTCTTTAATAATGCAAATGATGATACCTATTAGGGAGAGTTGGAAATTCTTGAAAATTTTAAACAAGTGCCCCTTGAGTTGAAAACTCTACCTGCCAGCATGGAATATGCATTTTTGAAAAATGGCAAGCTGGTAATATCAATGTCAATCTTGCCCCTAAATAGAAACAAAGGATATTGAAGGTGGTCAACAAATGGGCAAAATTCTTTGCTTGGTCATATCCTAAACTCACAATGATTGAACCTAAGATATGCCAGCATTGTATCTACACTAGTCCAACCATAAAGCCAAAGAGGCAGCCATAGCGGTGGTTGAATCTCAAATTAAAGTAGACTGTCAAAGAGGGAATCAAACAACTCCTCAAGGTAGGGTTTATCTATCCCATTATAGATAGTGAGTGGGTTAGTTCACTTGTGATTATGCTAAAGAAAGGTGGCAAGTGGCTAGTTTGCAACGATTTTCAGTTGTTGAATATGGCAACATTCAAAGATTAGTTTCCATTGTCATTTTTGGATCAAGTATTGGACACTATTTCCTGGCATTACTATTATAGATTTATGGATGGTTATAGTGGCTATAACCAAATTTAGATTGTGCTAGAAAACAAGGCCAATATCGTATTCACAAGTTCTTGGGGAACTTTTGCATATCAAAAAATGCCTTTTACCTATGCAATGTTCCTGCAACATTCCAATGCTTGGACTTGAGAATTTTTCACCAACAAATTGATTATAGGATGAAAGTCTTCATCAATGACTTCTCCACCTCTGATGCCACATTTTAGCAAGCCTTAGACTACCTTGAGCAAGTGCTTAAAAGATGTGTGGAGATGGACCTTCAGCTTAATTGGAAAAAGAGCCATTTGATGATATAAGAGGGCATTATGTTGGGATATAGAATCTCATAAGCAGGGATTAAGGTAGACCTTGAAAATATTAGGATAATCCAAGGAATTACTCATCAACTAGAAATCATTAAACATGTTTGATCATTCCTTGGACACACTAGTTACTATCGAAAATTGATAAAGAATTTCTCTAAGATTGCAAAACCATTGGTCGAGCTTACATAGAAATATTCTCCATTTTTTTGGACCAAGGAATGTGAAAATGCATTCCAATAGTTGAAGGAAAACCTCATAAAAACTCCAATTTTATAAGCACCAGACTATTCTAGACCATTTTACATCATGATAGATGCATCAATTTATGCCTTGGGGATCATGCTTATGTAGTTGGATAATTAGAAACACCCTTATTACATCCACTACACAAGCCAAAACATTATGGATGCATAGCTAAACTACACCACCATAGAAAATGAATTGATGGGAATGATGTTTTCCTTGGAGAAATTCAAGAACTATATGCTTGGATACAAAGTGTTCTTACACATGGATCATAGTGCAATTTGCTTCCTGATGAATAAGCCAACAGTGAGCCCCCATGTCATATGATGGTTAGTGATCTTTTAGGAATTCAATCTTACCATGCTAGATCAAAAGGGAACTGAGAATGTGGTTTCTAATCACTTATCTCGATTGAGATGCCATATTAAAGAGGATGAATGCCCATTACCTAGCCGGTTTCTTGATGAACTCCTCTTTGCTAGGATTATAACTGAACAATTACCTATTGAGATTAAATGGTATGATGGCATTTTTACCTATATTATTACTCAAGAGATGCCACAAAATTTGTATTTTAGGAAGAAGAAATAGTTTCTTTACCAAGAGAAATGCTTCATGGAGATCAATGAGCACCTCTACAAGGTGTGTGTTGATGGCCTGGTTCATTGGTGTGTCCCTCATGCTAATCAACTACTTATTCTCCAAGATGCTCATGAGGGTCCTTATGGGGACCACTATGTAGGGAGATGCACAACCATTAAGATCCTGATGGTAGGATATTACTAGCCAATACTTTTTAGGAATGCTCACCAATTTGTTAGCTCTTGTGAATATTTCCAATGCGATGGTGGAATGATCGCTTATATGGAGGGTCCGTATTAGTGAATCCAACCACTAGAACCCTTCAACATCTAGGACATTGACTTCATGGGTCCCATTACATCCATGTCAAATGGAAAGGCGTACATCATAATTATTGTCAACTATTGTACGAAATGGGTAGAAGTAGTAGCTGTCACTGATTATACATCTTCTACTACTACTTAGTTTGTACAAAAGAATGTTGTAAATAGGTTTGGTATGCCAAATGCATTAATTTCTAATAATGGAAACCACTTTATAGGCATTACCTTTTAAAATATCATGCAATGCTTGGGGGCTGAGCATAAATTAACAACTTCTTATCATCCCCAAGCCAATGGTTAGATTGACGTTATAAATAGGGAAATCACTAAAAACTAAAAGAAAATAGTTGGCAAATATAAGAGAGACTAGATTACAAAACTCAATGATGCCCTTTGGACCGACTGCTCCACTTGGAAACTTCATATAGTCTACTCTCCCTATGAGCTGGTGTATAGAAAATTGCTAACTCCTCCTATTCAATTTGAGCAGCGTACACTTTCAACAACCTATGACCTTGACCTTGACTTACGTATAACACAAAAAGAAAGATTAATAAATCTCAACCTATTAGATGAAAATCAATTGGTATCCCTATCATCTAGCGAGCTACACAAGGTTTTTAACAAAAATTGTAATGACCTTAGAATTAAGAAAGTCAAATTTCAATTAGGAGATAAGGTCATTTATTAGAACCCCACACATGTGCCACAACAAACTAAGTTCTAAACACTATGGGAAGGCCATTATATTATTTTTTAAATCTTTCCTTCTGGGGCCATGTTGATCTACAAACCTAAGAGCCCAAAGAAAAAACTTGTCAATGTTCGACAAATTAAACCTTTCCATGAGTATAAAGAAGCTAGTGGTTGCAAACCTCCTTGGATAGATAACCATGCTTGATTTTTTTGATCTCCTCTTTCTAAATTAGTCATGGGGGAGATGGCCATCCATGCTAATCATATAAATGGCTCCTCAATTTTTTTTCTATTTTTTGTTTTACACATTTTTGTTTTACACTTTGTTATTTTTACATCCTTTTTGATTTTCTACTTTTTACTATTTTACACCATTTTTTTGTTTTACAACATTGTTAATATGTTTTATTTTTCCTGACTATTTTACAATTTCTTATATATTTTTCTTTAGATTGGTGTGATTTTCTTATTATGGTCTAATAATAATGTGCCTTATTAACCATAGGGTACAATGTGGTTTTCTTGATGTGGGCATGTGCTATCTGGTTATTTGATTATTAGTGTACGGATTCTAGCTTTGAATTTTATTACTGATAATTAAGACATTGTTTCTTTTTCATAAAATAGGCAATGAGTCCACATCCTCCACCCATCCATAAACTCTATGGTTTTCCTTATTTTGGAAACATGAGGTCTCTTTTCATTAATAAAACCTTAACAAACTTGTGACCTTGGTAGCTTTTAGTCTTGAAAAGTATTCAAGGGCTTGAGTAGGGTGTGACTTCAAGGGAACTCAATACCCTTTGTACCCTTCTACTTACTTGGGTGCATGCATGTTTTCATGGATTTCTTACTATTCCCTGTCAACCAATAACTGGAAGTTGAATAAGTCTTTACATGGTGTGGTTCCCATCCAAAAAAATGAAATGATGGGAATTCAAAGCACATCCCTTAGACAAAATAAGGAGCTACAAGCACTAGTTATGGGACTAGAAAGACATGTTACCCATGCTTGAAGATCCCCTCTAACTAAGGCCCTTTCTCACTCACTACTTTTCTTTACTTCTCAAATAAGGAAGAGTAGTTATCTATGGCAACACTCTTGTGTCTCAAGGTGATGGACTAGTCTTAGAGTGGCAATGCAAATTCACTACACGTGGTTGGTTTTAGTTTAGACTAAGGATGGATTTTATAAGGTCATTTAATGAAAAAATTCATGAGGGACTTCATGTGACCTTAATTGGGAACCCCATCCACTTTCTCTTTTTCATCCATCTATGCTTTCCATGCATCACCTCATTGTCGATATTCATGTTCTTGTTCGATGTCTTGATTTGATGTATCAAAATTCTTAGGTAGTTTCTTCTGGGATTTCATACTAAAATTTCTATAACCATTAATCATCCATGAGGCTGGTGGACTCCTTAGTTTGAGAATATGCAAGGGAAACAAAGGGCATGTGCCTACTTTGGGAAGGATCCACTTACATACCTTTTGGTTGGGATAGTTACGTTCTTTATCCTTAAGCATTCTCACAATCAAATCCTTTTGTATGCCCCATTGATGACATCTAATTGTGCGCATCTTCATAATGTTTTGTAGTGAATTTTTTTTTTTGTGAATTCTTTAACCTTCTTTAAAATTTTCATTGCATTTGAGCTTTTTAAAATTTAATGATAAACCACTTATCCATTTCATCCCATTTTTCAGTCCTTCTACTACTGAAGGTACGCTTTATGTCATGGGGGCTACTTAGTTCTTTTTTATGGTCAATATTTTTTTCCAAATTTTTCTAACTTCCACAAAGGTTTTAACTAGGGATGAACACTAACATCATCAATCCATGAAGTTAAACCCTTTTGAGAAACTCTGATAGCCACAAATATCAAATACTATTAAAAGAATCAATCCACCATACTCACAACCTAGCCAATTGTAACTACCAATGAGACAAGGTACCTAGAACCTATATCTTACACATTGCACACTAATATATGATTTTGTTGTAATTTCAAAGGAAAGCGTGGACTAGAAGTGGGACTATCTTCACCAAGGAATAAGTAGCAACACCATGCGACAAGGCCCCTTCATGATTATTGAATCTTTTCCCTCATTCTTCAGTTGTGAGAGAAGTTGGATGTTAGTTTTGGCCAAGGTGTTCAATTCAATTATCATGAACATCCAATTTTATAAAAGATTGTAAATCCATATAGTTAGACACTTAGCATTTGTCTATTTCATCTAAGTTAGTTTGCATATCAATCAATAACCCCATACCTTCTCAATATTTTGTAAGGGACTTGTTCCTCCTTTTGTTTACTTAAGGACAAATTTTCATTTAGTCATGGGGGTATGATGAAGTGTATTTTGTCTAGCTTTGATATCGGATATCTAATATTAAAGCCCTAATGCCTTGATATTAGATACCTGAAATCGGGGACCAAGAAGCAATGTTGGATATCTAATAGCGCAGGATGTGTGCTGCCTATAAATATAACACTTGGGTGCATGGTTTGGGAGTCTTTTTGGTCATAGTATAGCAGAGTTCTTGCAATTTTTCTTCCCTAGATTTAGAATATTTTTCCCAAGTGCCCATAATAGGAGTCATTGAATGTACAGATCTTTGTTTGAACACTCTTGTACCTAAGCATGGCAATGTGTGTGGCAATAAAGACGAGCTTTCTAATAAACCTTGTAGCACTTTGCCTAGATTAAATATTTTCTTCATGCATTTAATGTTTTATGCAATTTTATTTAATGCTTTAAGTAATTAAGCTAAATTAAGCTAGATTAAATAGTAAGTAATTAAGCACATAAGTATGATCACTTCGAGCACACGCATGATGCTTGGTAATCCTAGTAACACTTAATGTTTGGTAATGCAGGAGCATTATACATGTTCAAGATGTGTACGAAAAGTGGGACTAGATGTTTATGTTAAGGTTAGCTAGACTTTGGTTAGTTAGCTAGATTAAATTAGTGATTAAATTACTTTACCCTTTTTATCCTTTATTTTAAGCACCTAAAACATAAAACATAAAAATAATAAAAATCATATGCCTTGATTACACTTAACTATACCTTTTCATATCACAAGTTTAATTAGGAAGATAGTGAATGACTGTTAGGGTAAGTTACTTCCTAGAGGCTAGTGTATTAAAAGACAAAGTGTCCATGGAATTTGACCAAATCACACATGAATGTTTAGTGATTCGTATGGTTGAGCATATGGGTATTAACCATTCATCAACTATCATAGTCTCTTAATGCACATTCCTTTCTATCAGACTTAATAGATGAATGCATGAGGAAGATGAAGGTGTTGGAGGACAGTACAACTGGTTCTCCTTTTGTGACTTCATGACTCATTCTCATTTGGATCTGTAGAAGCTCTAGGCCCTAAGCTTCATCTATGTTTGAAGTCTCTTGTATTCGTTCCAAGGTCTTTTACCAAAGTTAACTTTAACTTTGTGTTGGCAAGATCTTCAATATGTATTACCAATGTGTGGGAGTGAGATCCATGAGCTTGATAAAACCTTTTAACTTCAAACGAAGCATCTTTTTTTCTTCTAGAACAACTATCTAAGGTACCTTCTTTCCTTTGTCATGTTCATGTTGTGTTTCTATTATAGCATCCCTTCTTGCCTAAGCCTCTATTAGATGGTATGGCCTTGTCATGTTCTTTGTGACTTGATAGCTCTCTTGTTCATGACTTAGGTTGGCCTTCATGAGGGCTACTTGAAACATCAATGGTATGGAATGTTCTTGTTGCAAAACTATGTTGTCTTGCAAGTCTCTTCATATGAGCTATTTATCCTATTGTAGAATGAATGTGAAATCAAGATAGTGTGGATCAATGTGGGCATATGTAATTCTTGTCTGCATCGGTGCACTCCAATCTTATTCATCATGTGTCTTGTCATGATTTTTTTCAACTTCTTTGGCAAGTGATGGTCTTTCTCTAAGTGTTGAAGCCATATTATGTGCTTGATGCTTAGTTGTATATGTGTATTATTAAAATTAATTAAAAATGTAAAGGATAGACTTTATGGTTTTTGATACAACAAACTTTATAAGATCAATTACTCAACACACATTGACGGATCTCTAGCAATGGTGCCCATGATAAGTGGTGGCATATTCCAACACTTTACCATACAAGTTACAAGTGTTTATGCATGACCAAATTGTAATCCATGGATCAGGAATGTAATTATGTTAGGAGTTTATGCTCTTCTCAAGAGCAAAAGAGCATGGAAAGAAAGGTACACCAAAGACATGAAATACATAAAGCAAACATCCTTTGATCTTGATAAAAGAGCCACAAAGTCAAAAAGTGGCATGTAGAATGTGGAATGAAGGAATTTAGATGCACCAAAGATACGAAATGCATAAAGCAAATATCCTTTGATCTTGATAAAAGAGCCACAAAGTAAAAGACTAGCCTATAGAATGTGGAATTAAAGAATTTATGCTCTTCTAAGTACACCAAAGACACAAAATGCATGAAGAAAACATCCTTCGACCTCAATAAAAAAGCCAAAAAGTAAAAAAAAAATGGCATGCAAAATGTGGAATGAAGGAATTTATGTTTTTCCCAAGAGCAAAAGAGCATGAAGAAAGGCATGCCAAAGACATGAAATGCATGAAGTAAACATCCTTTGATATTTGTAAAAGAGCCACAAAATATAAAAGTGGCACGTAGAATGAATGCAGAAGGAAGGAATTTATGCTTTTCTGAAGAGCATGGAGAGAAAGGTGTACCAAAGACACTAAATGCACCTATGCATCAAAAGAATTCAATTTGTGGAAGCAAGGAATCGAGGATTCGTGATTTTGAATGTGTTTGGGGACGTGTGCCTCAAGAAAAAGTGGGGATGGGTTCATAGCTGGGGACGTGATAAAGAAAATTTAAATATATTAATTTTTTTAAAAAATTAAATCTCATATATCATAAAAATACATTGTAAAATATAGAACAAGTACACTGTAAATCCAAAATATTGTTAATGCTTAAATATTGCACAGAAGATTGCAATATCACCATTTAAATTGAAGCAAGAAAATTTGCAAAGGTATGAAGGGCATTGAATCCATTTCCTTGCTCCAGAGCCATAATCTGGCCAAACATATAATATGTGCAACAACCCAAATGACAGCAATAAAATAAAACCCTTTTGTTACTCAATACAATATTTCCAAAAATGAAATTAAACTCAAGCCTCAACCAAATTTATAACAAGTACCACCATAGGGACTACTAGTGAATAGCACCATAGGGCCACATTGAAGATGACCCCATTATAAGAAGACACAACTTAACTAAACTAGGCACAGCCCACTAACTCACCTCACCTACAATGATCAAAAACCTTTCAGATGCTGGAAAATCGGTACTAGTCATGATGAATGGAAAAGTAAAAACAGAGTGCCATGAGCTTGCATATGGCCATTGGCCATGTGCTGGTGGGCTTCATTGGTTTATAAGCAAATAGATTTTTAAAAAAGTTGAACAATCATCCATCTGTCATCATGTTCATGACTCAGGACCCATGACGAT
>MNCI01020320.1:293366-341893 GCA_015680685.1 Gnetum montanum | reverse complement strand
CCGGAATGAGATGAAAATTTTATATTACATGGGTCACGAGCTACAATTACACAAACAATGAGATGAGACAAAGTATAGAAAGGGATCGTAGAGATTGGGACATAAGGTATCTAACCCAGGGCATAATGAATCCTGCATGTAAAACATGATTAAGGTGTCATGAACCCATTGTTCCAAGATCAAGACCAAGTCCATCCATCTAAACAGTGACATCGCATTGTTTCATCCCATGATGAACAACTATGAGAGTACCATAACAACAAGGCATATGATCACTTCGCGTTTAGTACAAGGGAGGAGTGAATTTTTTTTTGTTTTATGGCACTTTGTTTTCTTTCTTTTTCTTGACTAAATCTAGAGAAGCCGCCAACCTTCAAGCATGGGTGCATGTCTTTCCAATGGAACCCCCTAGAACAATGTTTGATTTTCAAATGCCCTTTTTGATTACTCTTACTCCCATTTTTCATTAGATCTAAAAGGATCTTAGTATAACCATATTACATGATAACTTCGATAGATGTCACCAAAGAGAATCCACAAGTCCCCTTGATGTCACACCCTAATCATTCCCTCTTGGTCCATCCTTCTTCATTCTCGGTACAATGAACACAAAATTAATTTTAAGTTTTAGAAATTTCAAGAATATCACTGTACCCATGAACAGACCCTCTTATTTATAGAGTGGATGAGTGGATGTAGTGGGCTCACTGTTTCAAATAATTGATCACTCATGACTTAATAACATAAAACACATCTCAACCAACGATCCACATGAGTGTTTTATTCGTAGATGAGATTACTTACAAAAACATTAAAAAGACAAACACACAAAAAGATAAAACAAAAAGTTGAAAAATGAAAAACTGGAAAACAAAAAGTTGTAAAATTAAAGAAAATTAAAAATATTTATTAATCCTGCTTGTTATTGAAATGGGGGATATCCCCCATAACTAAACGGTTGAGTATGGCTAGGATTAATAAATGGAAAATGAGGATCCTTGCATATTGGAAATATTGAAGCTGGTCCATACTTATCACCTTGGATTTCACACACTTTGTAATAAACACAGTGGGGCACTTCATACGATGTAGTTCCCGGATAACGAGTTGACCCACTATGATGTTTAGGACCGTTAGATGGTATGCAAGGATTGGGATGATGCCTCCCATGGTTGTGTTCATTGGGCCGTATGGTTGTTGGAGTGTAAGTTGGTGGCCCTGATGAAGTTACATGAGGCGTTGGGTTCGAAGGTAAGGGTGCACCACATTGTTGGACTTGTGCTGGGTTGGAAGATGCAGTGGCCTCAGAGTTATGTTGTCCCTTCCTACGGCCGTGTTTAAAGAAAGGACGCCTTTGATGTTGAGGAGGCTCTTCACTGCTGTTAGTAGCAGCAGCACAAGTGTTGTTCATGGGTTGCGGTGGTACAAACACCTTAGGAACAGTTGGTGGCATTGTGGAAGGAGGGAAAGGATAAGAATGTTGAAAGTTAGGAGGAGGATAAGGTGCACAAGGTGGTGGTTGTGTTGGAGGTATGGGTTGATGGTATTGTGAAGAATGGTATTGTGGTGAGATAAAGTGTGGTGGCCCAGTTGAAGAAACAGGATGTTGAACGTTATAAGCATTTGGATTCGGAAAATGTGAAGGGTGCCTCCAGTCTAAGGGTGGATTCCCCCACGACTGGGATTGTTGCCACTGTGGTCTAACACAGTATCTCTGTACGAACTCTGGATGTAACGTGTTTCCCCAATGCTCATGTAGATGTAACAATATTGGGCATTGGCCCTTGGGGTGATCGTACAGGCATATGTTGCATTCATACGTATGATTGGCAGTTGAGCGCTTATTCCCTTCGTTCCTTCTTTCCGAATGTCTATTATTTTGTCCTGCTTCTTGGGTTGTCAAAACTCTATCTCCAATGATGTTGATATATTCTCCACACTTTTGATTCATCCATTCCAACATCTTATTGATCTTTGCCTCGGCTTCTTCTAACAATTGTTGTATTGGCAAAGATGATGTTTCCACCTTGGAATTTGTTGATCTCTCCTTGTTATGATCATGGACCTTTGTTGAGTTAAGATTTTGGTCCCGTTGATGTTTTTCAACACTCTCCCATGTAGCTATTTCTCCTTCTTCTTTTGCTACCCGCTTAATAAGCTCTTGGATTTGATGGGTTCGTAGGTTGTATAGTTGACCTCGGGCATACGTTCCTAAGGTCTCTCTTGTTTCATTACGTAGCCCATCAATGATATGGTACATTAGCCTTTCCTCGGAAAACCCATGGCCTGGACAGTTGTTTAACAGTGCGTAATATCTTTCTAAGGCCATGTCCAAGGGTTCATGTTTTGCTTGTTTCCATCCTTGGATTTGTTTCCTCAAGGCTGACACTCTTGCGTAGGTTTGATATTTTTCGTTAAACACCTCTACCATTGTTGACCAGCGTCGTATTGAATTTGGTTTTAATGATCTATACCATACTTTTGCTTGGCCAACGAGTGTCATAGGAAAGAGCTTAAGTTTTTGCCAATCGTTATCAATGTTATTCCATGTGCAGGCATCCTAGAAGGCTTGTAAATGTTGATGCGGATCTAAGTCATAGCCTCCTGAAAATGTAGGAAAGTTGTTTAAATCGAGCCTGGGTAGTCGACTCTCTTTATGATGCCTACGTGAGATTCAAACGGCCTCTTGTATTTGCGTTAGGCTTGTAGTGGCCAGTGGGGGTTCATCGTCATCTGGTAAGTTATGTTTTCGTATGTTGCGATGACGTTGTTTTCGTTCATTCTTATAAGAAACCCCCACCTCAGATTGCATACTCCAATCTTCATCGTCATATGGTTCGTTGGTTCTCCAATGAACTTCCTCACTAAGTGTGGCATTATTATTATCTTGTAGGAGAGGCACTATTGTGAACTGTGTGTGAATTCATATGTGACTTTTTATAATTATTTCTTCTTTTTAAGAGATATATTGTTAAGTCCTTATATAGCGACCTTGTATAATATAACTAATCTAGATAACTAGCACCGTCCCCGGCAATGGCGCCAATGATGAGTGACGAGGTACCTCTACACTCAACCATATGAAATGAGTGTAGCATGCACAATCCGATTGAACTTCGTAGATGGACTAGTTGTGGCACCTAGACAGTTATCCTTAAGTCGCAATTCGCTATCTTCCCACCTGGACTAGTGTTATATTTTTCACGTATGGTTTAGTCTAGATGAGGTGTATGATGTGTTCCTAATTTTAATGCTACTCCTGAAGGCAATGAAAAATAATATTAACTAAGCTAAGCTAGGAGGAAAAGGGTAAGAGAATCTAATCTAGCCTAAGTACGACGAGCAACCGATTCCTTGATCAACCGTACACATCTTAGACCTGGTGCATGACTACCACTAGGATTACCAAGCGCAGATCCTAGCTACACCACTGGGATATGAAGCAGTAACACTTAAATGCTCGTAATCAAGTCGTACTCGTTCTGCGTTGTGATGAGTAGCTGATTCCTTAACTAACCATACACATCCTTAGATGCTCGTAATCAAGTCGTACTCATACCGCATTCTAGGAGTTTAAGGGTGAGAGAGAAAGTAGTAAATAATAATTAAATAATAAATAAATAAATAACAAATTGACTACTGCAATGATGAAGTAATCTCGATCTTTATTGCTGATCATGTACGTGTCCAAGTACGTCACACTCGAATAAGACACTGTACAATCACATTCACCACACTGCAAGTAGACATAGGAAAAATAATCTAACTCTGGAGAGATCACACTACTAGAGCGTCGCTACTTCTATTCCTAATACCTAAAACTAGGAAGGCCACCTCTTATTTATAGAAATTGCGGTGCACTGCGATATCACGTACACGATATCGTAGGGAAGACGCGATATTGCGGTTGCAATATCACAGCCGCTGCGATATCTTAGCTACTGATACAACAGGGCTGATATATCATGGTTGCGATATCACAGCCAGCAAATTCATGACTCATCAATAATCAAATGTAAATTTGAGTTGTTGTTTAAGTCAATGTATAACATATACCATCTCCCATGTATAATGTGTACCTAAATGATTTTATACACAAGATAATTAAGAGATGGTATGTCATCAATACAAGCATGTTGTGAGCTTGTGATGAAATAATTGTAGATAGTGAGAGAAAAATATTGTACTCATTGATTGATATAGAATGAAATTCCTTGTATTACCTATGATGTTTTCCTTCATATTCAAGAGTCTTGCCACAAATCTTATACATTTTTTTTTACTTTTGTTCTATATATTCTATATTTTAATCATATTTTTTATCTACAAATTACATTTTTTGATAGAATGTTTATGTTGAATGCTTTAAATTAATAAAATGATTGTATCTCTTTGCAAGTCTTCACTCATCTTAATGCACACTAATTTGACTTTTCTATTAATTGAACTTTCCTTCCCAAAAAGTACGAACTGTAATGTTATTACTTAGTCATGACTTTGGGATTACCATAAAAGCCATTTACATTTTCAATGAAAATAGTTGGTGGACTTAACAATGTAGTACAACTATCATGACTCTATTTTTCCACAAGGAGGAAATGGGTTTGATGTCTACTTTTACTTTTAGTGTAGTAGTAGTGGAGTAGTAGGGTAGATATATAAAAAAATAAATATAGTTAGTGACTAATGATAGACCTCAATGTTATCTATATTACCTATTAGTTTTAACAAGCACTTTATAATCCTTTTTGGTGAAATAAAACCAAACTCTCTGCATTAGCAAGATGGAACATGATGTAATATCCGTTGTTATACATGCATATAAAACTCAAAACATATAAACTTTACATAAATGCCAATGAAATTCCTATTTACTTTCATCTTCCCTCTTTACCTTTTCGTAAATCCAATCGTAAACCCAACAAATAATGTGAAATGTAACAAGCATAAGTCATTACAATTCAGGCAACTCTTATTTCATTGAGCCCTCTCTCCAGACTTATAAAATACCCACAATACTTTTCATTTATCTCATAATTTATCTTATAAGCAATGCTTTGTGTGTCTTGACGACTTCCAACAAGCCTGACTGCTGCTATCATAGACCCATGTTCAGCAGGCCACTCTCCCATGACCCCAAACGAATATTGCAAAACCGTGGCGTTATTCTCCACGTGTTGCCTCGGCATTCATGTTTTGCCGCTGTCAATTTAATTGCCTGTATTTCATGTTACCAACGTTAAGAATATTTTTTTATATAAATTGCATAATGCATCAGAATCATAAATACATTAAGAATGCGAATTTGACATTCCTTTCTTTTTATATTATCCATCTAAATGAGCTTACTTCATGGTGACCTCCATTCTGAGATGTAAGCCAAGGAAATTTCCTGTGTCGGTTACTTTAATTAGTTATATTCCCACAGGATTATCCTGATGAAGTACTGTTTTGTTAAACGCTTCGTTAATAACTTGATATGGTTTGTAGATGGAAGAAAAGCAACCACCATGCAATTACGTAGAAGAGAAACCATTGCATAACAACGATAAATCAAACTCATTATTCAACGGTGCACTACAATAAGCAAGCTATTTCTCAGTTCAGGAAGATAAAGAGGAAGGCTCGATATGGGGGAGGCAGGAAGATAAAGAGGAAGGCACGATATGTATGCAGGAGGCTGGGAAGTGGAGTTGACAAAGATAAGAAGTGCATCAAGGAAACGTCCTTGGAGGTCAATAAAATAACTAAATATGTAAAGTAAGAGTACGAAAAGTGTGCAACGAGGGAAGGAAGGGTGAAAGTTCTAGGCAGCAACTGATGCTGACGGAAGAGGGAAAGCTTTCAGGACGATTGTTTCAACGGAGATACCGGGCCCGAAGCCTACCAGCACACCCAATGGCAGCCCCTCGCCTGTAGTGGAGCACCCGTTTGCAGCTGACCACCTACGAATCTCCTCCAGAATGAACAGAACCGATGCGCTGGACATGTTGCCGTTCTCTGACAGAACATGCCGGCTCGTCCGCAGCTTGCTCGGCTGCAGCGCCAGCTTGGCTTCCATGGCGTCCAGGATGGCTGCTCCGCCGGGGTGAGAGATCCAGAACAGATTGTTCCAATTGGAATCCGGTATGCCCAGCGGCTTAATCGCCCTCTTGAGCTCGTCTTCCAAGTTTTCGGAGATGACAGACGCCACATTCTTGAGTAGATGCACCATCAA
This sequence comes from Gnetum montanum, assembly GCA_015680685.1. NCBI lineage: Eukaryota > Viridiplantae > Streptophyta > Gnetopsida > Gnetales > Gnetaceae > Gnetum > Gnetum montanum. The sequence goes on along the minus strand of MNCI01020320.1, from coordinate 335,676 downwards.
CCCCGCTTCCGTGACGTCGCCCTCGATGCCTTGGCTGGAGTCCGGCAGCACCGTCTGCTGAGCTGAGAGCAACTCAAAGCATGGGCTCTCCCCAGCTGCGACTTCAGGGTCAGCTCCAACAATGAGGGCAACAGCGCCATCGCTGAAGAGAACTTGGGCCACCAGGTTGTCAATGTGCCCGCCATCTCGGCGAGGACCGCGGAAGAGGCAAGCAGTGATCTCGGAGCAGACGACAAGCACGCGGGCCCCTCGGCGGCTCTCAGCGAGCGTCTTGGCGATTCGGAGGACAGTACCACCGGCGTGGCAGCCGACGTGGTAGAGCATGATCCTCTCCACGTGGGGACTGAGGCCCATGGTCAATGCGAGCTCGAAGTCATTGCCGGGCATATGGATGGCGGAGGTGCAGACCAAGTGGGTTATGCCGCTCAGAGGCTGGCCCCACTCCGCTACGGCCTTATCAGCAGCTTCCTTGCCGAGGCGCGGTATCTCCCTCAGCATTATCTGCTGTCTGTCGTTGTGCGAGGGATCATCGTAGGAGGTAAGACTGGGATGCTGCTTCAGCATCTCCTCCGTTAGTAGCACATACCTCCGGTTGATCTGCGCTCTCTCACATATGCGCTGGAACTTGCGCTTGACCTCCATCATANCTCCGTTAGTAGCACATACCTCCGGTTGATCTGCGCTCTCTCACATATGCGCTGGAACTTGCGCTTGACCTTTGTCATGTGCTCACTGTTGGTCACCCTGAAGTAGTAATCAGGGTACTCGCTATGGTTTATCACATTGGCAGGCTGCGCTGTGGCTATGGCCAACACGCAAGCATTGCCCTGTGCTTTCTCCACCGGAGCTGACATGAATGAATGAGAAATGAAATGATGGGCTTTGCTAACGGAACTAGTCTAGTAGGTCACCTGAAACTCAGTGGAGAACTGATGGTGGCGTTGGTGATGTGCATAATGAGAATCCACGAAGCAATTTATAATAATAAACAAAGCTGTGCACGACCACCTTCTTTTGTTTGGCAATAGGTAAAGCAAATCATCTGCAGAAAAGAAAACCACGTGTTCAATGTCAAGGCACGTGGCAAGTGTTAAGTAAGTAGAAAATTGCAAGGCCCGGTTGTCCATATTGATTGGATTAGAATAGTCTGGATGACAGCAACGGCAGAAAAGAAAACAACGTCCTCAATATCAAGGCGCGTGTTTAGTAAGCAGAAAATTGCAAGGCCGGGTTGTCCATATTGGTTGTTGGATTAGAATTTTGGCCGACTTTAACTTTTGTGGATTGTTGAAAAAACAGGATGACACGGATCTAAAATTTGGATGCATCGAAAATTTTTTTTATTTTAGGAGACTATTGCCTATCGTGCATCCGTATGGGTATGAAATCAGGAAGCATGTCCCTCATCATCATCAACAAGATTTTCAAGATCAATGATGGAAATTTACAGATGGGGAATCGATGATAGGATAATTTTCCTCCGCATGCTGCTGCTTCTTCATGTATTTCTCAAGGACAATCTGCACTTCACTATCCACCAGTGCTTTCACTCCTTCGAAATACCGTGGATATTGCATGGGGAATCGATGATAGGATAATTTTCCTCCGCATGCTGCTGCTTCTTCACGTATTTCTCAAGGACAATCTGCACTTCGCTATCCACCAGTGGTTTCACTCCTTCGAAGTGCAGATTGCTGCTGTAGGGGCCATGGCTGCAACTGGTGGATATTGCAGCAACTGCCAAGCAGTTGCTGCTGTAGGGGCCATGGCTGTGTTGGCAGTTGCTGCTGTAGGGGCCATGGCTGTGTTGTTGGGTCATTGTGGGTAAGAGGTGTAATCATCCACGGCTTCTGTAGGGGCCACCAGATTGTCATTTCTCCAATATTTCTCCGTGACGTGTGCACGCGTTCATTCATGTTACAGGATCTGAGAATTCATTTTCCGATCCGGATCTTTGATACGATGAAACCAAACTAGCTGACAGGTGGTCGAAAAGAAGTTTGAACGTGGTTGAGGATCCTTGAAATATAATTAAATACATTGGCTTTTAGATTCCACAAACTTGTGTCGTGTATGAATACATATAACTAATGACGATGGATGCATTTTCAAATTAGAGGGGTGATACCGCCCTGATAAAATATTTGATTGTGGGCCATCATTATCTTGGTGATTTATATGATCTATGGAAAGAAAAATAAAAAATAAAAGAAAATTTGATCATTTATGATTTAATGTATCATTATCATCTTGGTAAAAATTTACAATTTATAAGTTTGTGTTTAGTGTCATTTATCTTTATCTTACTAGAGAATTTTGATGGTTTATGATTTTGTATATTATTATCATATTGACAACATTATCTTATCTATGATGAGTATGATTATTATTTGGGTGTCTTCATCCTATTTATGATTAGACTATGTCTTATTTATGATTGAAAAAAAAAAGAAATTGATCATTTATGGCTCTGACATCACAAGTAGTAGTGTTCCACCCCAAAATAATTGTAATATAGATACACCCCTAAGATATATAGTCCAATTAGAACTTTATAACTCAACATTATGGTTTAGAATGTAAATAGATGAAAAATGGAGTAGATAAACATATTGTTGATCATGGCCCCGTGCTTAGCATGGGTGATGTTGGCCTCAACAAACCTCAGCTTAAAAAGTTACACCAATGAAGTTAAATAATCTCCTTTGGCAGATCTCCATTAACGCGAATTACGTCAATTAAACTTTCAACCTAGTTTAGTTTCATGGGATGCACTTGAAGGTGCTTTCATGCCAAAATACAAACCAATAGCCACTAAACACAAGTTTAAGATGCACAATGAGGGATTTGGCATGTTTGATTTTCGTTTCCATGAATAATGAGTCTTTTATTATATCATATTTTCTTTACAGCTAAATCTTTATTTTCTCATAGGTGTTATTGCCATAAATTCATGCTCAATCTCTTACATTACTTTGTTATCCTTGTAATCTTTGCATCACTAAGTGTTGTTATTAGTTGAATCTATAGGTATGTTGAAAAAATAATCCTTTCACAAAATGAATTATGAGAAAGGTTGGTGTGACTATGAATGGCTCAATGATTTTGAGATCTTTTTTAACTTTCAACTAATTCTGAAAAAACCTTCTTTCTAAGGTAGGAAAAGAATTGAAATACTTCTCCTTTTTAAAGATATCATTTCGAGTTTTCACCTGGTACTCAAAGTTTGTTTTAGTCTAAGAATTCAAAGTTTGTTTTAGTCTAAGAATTTTTTTCAAGGATATGATTCTATTGGGATAGTAACGGCTGCATTAGCCAAAGCAATTAGATTTACAGATGGCTTTTCAGGTCTTTCAACTACACATGACATTTGGAGTACTGCAGAATTTTATGCACCAGCGAGAAAATATAAAGAAAACATGAATGACTTTCAGTCAGTTGATATCGCACCTTTTATTTCATGATTTTTTTTTTAAAAAAAGCCGCCATGGATTCTGTAACTCAGTCAACTACGCATGAAACGCTCTGAAATCATGGGTATCTTGCCGCCAGGGAATGCAAAATAATAGACGTAGCAAATTGTCCATGATGTTTACCGAACCTTTTGTATATATGAAGTTTTTGAAATGCAATACATTGTTCTGCTATTCAGAAATCGCACAATGCGTGCATACTACTTTATGGGCCTACGTCATCAAAATGATGGTACGGGGTGGCTCATGACAGGGTGCATAGCCGTATATATTCAGCCTAGTTTCTTCATTCATTGGTAAAAATATTATTTCCACATGCATGACTTTAAAGGAGCATGTAATTTTCAGGTGCTGCCAGAGCTTAAACATCAATGGTACAAGCAACGACCCGGCAGGCAACGTGGTCAAGGATAAAACCAAATAAGGCTGTTCGTGCCTTTAACGCTTGACAAAGGTATTCAAGATTGACCAGGACTAGGATGACGGTATCATTTCTTCTTGCTTCATCGCGTATCAAAAGAGTTAGAACCACGTTTTTCTGATACCTTTTGTCCTTGGCCAAGACTCTTTGTGAGTGTTGTGATTTCAAAATATCAAGATGTTCGATGAGAGGTTTACATAGAATATAAGGTGCGTTACATGAATTTTCAATGCCACCACTATTTGAATCGCTTCTATTAATTTGGATTCTTTTTATATTTCACATCCAAAAATATAATAGGTAAAGATTTATGAATTTTAGGATTATCATTACAAGAATTGCATTTTATGATGGCATTTATAAAACTTCATCAAAATTGAAATAAATGTCACATTTCTCTTACAACATAACAAAAGGAATAATAATATTTTAAAAAATTTAGAGTACATATTATTGAAGAGTGAGTCTAAAGAAAAGGCACAATATGTCTTTTCAAGTTTTCATCTTTACAACCAATGTAGGAAAAGGATCAAGCCTTGCCCTTATTTAGAAAAAGCACCTAGGTTTTTACTTCATACTAAAGGGTTTCTTGTAAAGAGAAGGAGAAATGGTCATCTTCCAACAATCCATCTTCACCTATGTACCAATAGGCAAGAAAGCTATGATTTCCATGAAGAAACATTCTACCCTTGAAGACAAATGGTAATATTCTTTACTTAATGCTTTGTTTGTATGACAATGTTTGAGGAAACTTTTGCCCTATTTTTCTTTTTTATTTTTTTAATCATCTTTACTTACAATCTTGGATTATGGACTCATGTGCACTAAGCATATGACACCATATTGTGACTACATTCAAAGTTTTGTTGATCAATATAGTCATGTATCTTTAGCAGATCAAGGATCCATTGAAATTATAGGTCATGGAATAGTAAATCTTCAACTTCCTGATCATAAAGATTATGTCCTATATGATGTACTCTGTGTGCCTTGACTAAGCTCAAATCTATTATCCTTAACTCACTTGGCTAAAATGGATAATCTCAAGTCTATTATCTCATCCCAAGGAATTAGCATACAAACCTCTCAAGAACTTGAAGTAATGATGAGATATCATAGTGAGCCTCTCGAAAATAGATGATGTACTAGGATCTCCACATTGGAGGGCAAATGGTACTGCCTCCTCTCAAATTAATTGTAGCAGGAATGGAGACACAACTCCATCTCATTACACTATGTAATGAGACTTTTCTGAAGGATGTCAAATCATGCCATAAGCTAAGATTCAACTCTCACCAAACTTGATCAACTCCTACCATACCCTACTACTGCTATTGTTGCTACATATCGACATACTGGGCCTCCCAAGTAGCCCTACCTCCATCTCTTGGGATTCATAGATCAAGGATCCACCTAACCTCCTCAAGCATGTCTTGGGAAACCACTGGGTGTAGAAGGCACATCCCAAATTCAAGAAGTAGTTTTTTTTTTTAAAATGAAATTACACCAAAAGAATACCCTCAATGTTTTAAATCAAGTAAAAAATATTAATAATTACAAATTAAATTAAAATCATATAAATTATTTGATGATTTTTGTTATGTTTTGGCTAAAATATATTTCCACTTTTTTCTTATACATAAGCCTTCTCCAACTACAAGAAGCATTATACTATTTCTTATTATATGACTCTCATTCAGAAAGGGAAAAGTAATTCTCTCTTTGAATATGTTATTGATCTCTTAATAGAGGGTATTACCAAAGTCAAAATGTAGTTACTATGTGAGCTTATAGAGGAGATAAAGGTAGTCTCTAGGATGGTGAAGTTTATAAAGACATTAAGAAGATCATTATTGATAAGCTTCATCATTTGAACAAAGCTCAATATAGTTTTTTATTTTTATTTTTTTGATAAATAGGCTGAAAAATGTAGTTTTAAATGAAAAATGGATTTGTGAATTCTATCTTATCTAGGTCCATTATAGAGAAAAGCTTTTAAACATGTGTAATAGTCATCACAAGCTTAATGTTATTTTTGGAAGAAACTAATTTTTTATAGAAAAAGAGGTATTTCCAATGCTATTCCCTAGAAAAACATCCTAACCAAACTCAAAACTATTTTTCATCAGAAATAGTTGAGCTAATCTTGTTTTCGAAGAAAAATTATTGGCTCAATGTTGTTTTTCTTTTGGAGAAGATACCTTTCCAAGGTAAGATCTTTATGGAAAAAAAGGTATTTCGAATGCTATTTTCTAGAAAAAAAAATATTTCTTTTGAAAAAAAATCTTGGTTCTATTCTAGCTAGGTCATACTTTAGAGTTTGCTAACTCCACAATTCAAATTACATTATAGGAAAAGAAAACAAGATACAAAAATTAATGATAAAGTAAACTATGTTCTCATTAAAACTTATCCTCATAATCCCTAGATTTTCCATATATGTAAAGCTTTAAAAAACTCAAAAATAGTTGAACCATATTTCTCTTGAAATATAAACTCATTATATGAGTTCTAGAGTCTTATTGTAATACATTGTAAAATAATTTTGGAAATTAATTTCTTCAATTAATTTACTCCAACATTATTCCATTATTGTATTGAATCATTAAAAGATACATTGAAAGGATTTCTTTTAAAAGTTTGTACCCATAAATCCTATACTAATTAAGTAAGAGGACAAGATATTAAAACAACATTAATATCCTCCAAAACCCTATATTTAGGACATTTATCATAGCCAATAATGCCTTATGCTTGTAACCAAGAAAGAGTGGGCAATTCATTGGATGCAGCCTTGTTCAAAAATAATTTGAGTCTTTGCATTAAAGCTTTATAAGTCATTTAAAATAGATAGATTCACAATTATTGGGATAACAATATTAATAAATAAAATTTATTGTGTAATTGGCTTCATCAATGCTTACCCATTGAATGTACCATTATTTCATGCTTTTCATGCCTCTCCAAGAAGGACATGCATTAATGGTTCATAGGGCTAAGTAAAATAGCACATCATTGTACTAGTATTTTTATTTTACAACTTGAATCCAAGGATTATATTCATTTTTAATCTAGAAAGCTTGCCTAGAAGCATAAGTTTTAGATCTTCTAATTATTTCAAACCCCATACAATAATAGACCATGATTTACAAATATTTTTCCAAGATTTGGTATGATAGCTTTGAGATATTAAAGAAGACTAGAGAAAAGAATACTTAAATTTTTCTAAAATAGAGATAATGCATTTTGGAGACTTATAAAACTAAAAAAAAAAAAAAATAGAAGGTCATGGACTAAATAATTAATCTTACCAAGAAAATTTTTCTTATTTAAGATAATATTTTTTTCTTGTCAATTTTCTAACTTTCTACTAGTTTTTTTGATCATCTTCATCCAACACTCTTTCTACATTCTACCATTGAAGTGAGGAAAGCCAAAGAACTTTGTTGATAGAGTATCCTAAGTGCATTTTAAGAGGTATAAAAAGAATCAAAGTCATGAAGAGACATTTCACAGTTATAAATCTCTCTTTTGCTTAGGTTAATGATGAGACCAACAATAGTAAAAAAATCATGAAGTGTGATGAGCAGCAAGGTACCCCTATGCTTAACCATGTGAATCACAAGCATTCATGCACAATCTGGTCAAATTTCATAGACCTTAAGTTCCTAAGTACACTAGTTTCAAGAGGTGAAACCTAATCATGATGACCGTTGTCTTCCCAACTACACTTGTGGGACTTAGTTGTACGGTTAAGTGTAATTGAGGCACATGATTTTTATTATTTTATATTTTATTCATCTATGATTAATAATAAGTTGAAACTCAATTTATGAACCAATTTAATTAATTTAATTTCTAATTAATAACCAACTATCCTAACATAAGTATATGGTCCTACTTTCCATGCACATCTTGAACATGTATAATGCTGCTAAGTTACAAAATGTCAAGTGTTGCTGGGATTATCAAGTGTCATACACATGCTAGAAGTGATCGTACTTATGTGCTTAATTAATTACTATTTAATCCAGCTAACTTAATTTACCTTAATTACCTAGAAGCATTAAAGGAAATTGCACAAAACATTAAATGGATAAATAAAATAAGTAATCTAGCTAAGGTGCTACAAGGTTTATCAGAAAGCTTACCTTTATTGTCACACACATTATCATGCTTAGGTACAACAGTGCTTGAATAAAGATCCATACACTCAATGACTCTTTCTATGGGAAATTTGGAAAATATTCTAACTCTGGAGAAAAGAAACTATAAGAGCTCTACTATGCTATGATAAAAATTATTGTCCAAATCATGTGCCCAAGTGCTATATTTATAGGCTAGCACACATATCGTGATATCAAATATCTGGCATCATCTTTTGAGCCTTGATATTGGGTATCTAATATTAAGGCTCTAATATTGGATATCTGATATCAGAACTAGACAAAACATGGTTTATCATACCCCCACGAGTAAACAAAAGGAGGAACAAGTCCTTTACAAAAATATTGGGAAGGTATGGGATTATTGACTGACATGCAAACTAACTTAAATAAAATAGATAGATTCTAACTACTGAATTGTATGGATTTATATCTTTTACAAAATTGGGTATTCATAATAATAGAATTAAAGACCATGAACCAAACTAACATCCAACTCCTTTGGTAGCTAAAGAGCGAGGAAGAAGATTTAATGATCATCAAGGGTCCTCATTGCATGGTGCTACTGCTTATCCTTTGGTGAAGATAATTCCGCTTCCAGTTTATGCTTCCCACTACAATCACAACAAAATCATGGATTAGTGTGCAATGTGTAATGTATAGCTATTAGGTAGTGTATCTCATGGGAAGTTACACTTGGTTTGGTTGTGATTATGGTGGGTTGATTTTTTAAATAGTGTTAGCGGGAAGACTAAAAAATAGGGTGAAATGGATAAGCAGTCTATTATTAAATTTTGAAAAGCCCAAATGCAATGAAATGCTTGAAGAGGGTTAAAGAATTCATAATAATGAAAAAGAGGATTTCATTAAAAAATGTTGTGAAGATGCACACAATTGGATGTCATTGATGGGGTATGCAAAAGGATTTGATTGTGAGACTTTCTAAGGATAAAGAACTTAGCTAACCCAACTAAAAGGTATGCAAGTGGATCCTTCCCAAAATAGATAAATTCTTCTTATTTCCCTTACATAACCTCAAACCAAGGATTTTGTGGACCCCATGGATGATTAATGATTATGGAAAGTTAAGTACAAAAACTTGGAAAAAACTACCTAAGAATTTTGACACATCAAACCAAGACATCGAACAAGAACCTAAACACCAGTAGTGAGGTGAGGTATGGAAAGAATAGATGGATGAGAGAGAAAGTGGAATGGAGTTTCCAATTAAAGTTACATGAATTCCTTTGTGAATTTTGTGGTTAAATGACTTGATAAAATCCATCCTTAGTCCAGACCAAAATCAACCATGTTTAGTGACTTTGCATCACCACTCTAAGACTAGTCCACCCCCTTGAGACACCAAAGTGCTTCCATAGAATAACCACCACTCCTTATTTTAAGAAGAAAAGAGAAGTAGGAAGTTAAAGAGGGCCTTAGTTAGAGAGAACCTTCAAGTATGGATAACATTTCTTTCTAATCCCATAACTAGTACTTGTAGTTTTTTTATTTTGTCTAAGGGATGTGCTCTAAATTCCCACTATTTTTTCTTTTAAAATGGAAAACACACTATGAAAAGAATTATTCAAATTTCTATTCTTGGTCAACATATAATGATAATAAATGCATGAAAACACACATACACCTAAGCAAGCAGAAGGACACAAAGAGTATCGAGTCCCCTTGAATCCTTTCCAAGTTCAAAAACTACCAATGTCACAAGTTTGTTAAAGTTTTGTTAATGAAAAAGGGACATCATATTTTTAGAACAAGGAAAATCATAGAGTTTGTGGATGGGTGGATGTTGTGGACACATTGCCTATTTCATGAAAAAGAAACCATGTCCTAGTTATCGGTAACAAAATTCAAAGCTAGAATCCAAACACCAGTAATCAAATAACTAGATAGCACATGCCCACATCAAACAAACCACATTGTACCTAGTTGGTAATAAGGAATATTATTATTAAAATATAATACGAAAATCACACCAAAATAAAGAAAAATATACAAGAAATTATAGAATATTTAAGAAAAATAAAACATACTAATGACGTTGTGAAACAAAAAATTACAAAATATTAATAACGTAAAAACAAAAAGGTGTAAGATAAAGAAGGTATAAAACAAAAAGTTATAAAAAAAACAAGGTGTAAAATAAAAGCATGTAAAACAAAAAGATGAAAACTGAGCCACTTATATAGTTAGCATTAATGACCATCTCACCCATGACTAAGTGAAAAGGAGGAGATACGAAAGATGAGGTGTTTGTTGCATTGGCTTGTTTAGGCTCGTGAAAAAGTTTGACTTGTTATGTGTTGACCAGTTGCTTCTTGTTCAAGCTCTTAGGTTTGTAGATCAACATGACCCCAAAAGGGAAAGTTTCGTAAATGATATAAGGTCCTTTCCAAAATGTTTGGAACTTAGTTCATTGAGCTACGTGTGTGGGGTTTTAGTAGATGACCTTATCTCCTAGATAAAATGTGACTTTCCTAGTTCTAAGGTCATGGAGTTTTTTGTTAAAAGCCTTGTGCAACTTGTTAGATGATAAGACCACCAATTAATTTTCTTCTAGTCCATTCAGGTTAATGAATATTTCCTTTTGTGCTAGGCTAAGGTCAAGGTCAAGGTTATAGATTGTTGAAAGTGTACAGAGATTAGATTGAATAGGAAGAGTTGGTAATTTTTCATACACCAAATCATAGAAAGAGTAGCCTATAGGAAACTTCTAAGTGAAGTAGTAGGTCCAAAGGGCATCGAGTTTTGTTCTCCATTCCCTCCTATATTTGCTAACTGGTCTTATTAAGATCTTAGTGATTTCCCTATTTGTAACCTCAGCTTGATTGTTGGCTTGGGGATGATAAGGTGTTATTAATTTATGCTTAACCCCTGAGCACTACATGAGCTTTTGGAAGATAGTGCCTGTAAAGTGGGTTTTGTTATTAGAAATTTATGCACGTGGCATGCAAAACCTATTTACAACATTCTGTTATATAAACTAAGTAGCAATAGAAGATGTACAGTTGATGATGGCTACTACTTTTGTCCATTTCGTATAATAGTAAAAAATGACTATGATGTATATCTTTCCATTTGACATGGGCATGATGGGACCCATGAAGTTAATGCTGCATATGTTGAAGGATTTTAGTGGTTAAATCCATTACTGAGGTTGCTCCATTGAAGCAGTCATTCCACCATCTTGTTGGTAGCATTCACAAGAGCGGGCAAATTGGTGAGCATTCTTGAAAAGTGTTGGGTAATAATACCCTACCATTAGGGTTTTAATGGTTGTATATCTCCCAACATAGTGACCTATACAAGGACCCTCATAAGCATCCTAGAGAACACATAGTTGATTAGCATCATGGATACACTAATGAACTAGGCCATTAATGCACACCTTGTAGAGATGCCCATTGATCTTTATAAGTTTTTTACTTGGTGAAGAAACTATTATTATTTTTGGTGTTCCAACCCATGTGGCATTTCTTGAGTGAGAAGACAGGTGAGAATGCCATCATACCATTTAGGCTCAGTGGAAAATTATTCAATTATAGCCCTGAAAAAGGGGAGTTTACTAGGAAACTAATTAGACAAGGGGCTTTCCTCCTCTTTATTTTCCCATCACAATCAAGACAAGTGGTCAATGATCATAATCTCAATTCCCTTTCAATCTACCATCATAAGATTGAATTCTTGTAAGATCACCAACCACCATATGATATGGGGGCTTACCATTGGCTTATTCATCAAGAAGAGAATTACACTATGATCAATGTGTAAAAATACTTTATATCCAAGCACATGGTGCCTAAAATTTTCTAGAGAAAACACCACTACCAGCAATTCTTTTTCTATGGTGGCGTAATTCAGTTGTGCACCTATAATACTTCAGCTTATGTAGTGGATGTGATATGGATATTTCTTATCATCTAACTACATAATGCATAATTCCCAAGACATAATTTGATGCATTCGTCATAATATGAAATGGTTTGAACTAGTCAGGTGCCTATAGAATTGGAGTTTCTACAAGTTTCTTCTTCAGTTGTTGGAATGCTTTTTCACATTCCTTGGTCCAAATAGATGAATCATCTTTCTTTGTTAGCTCAACCAATGGTTTTATGATCTTAGAGAAATTCTCGATGAATCACTTGTAGTAGCTAGTATGTCCAAGAAATGATTGAACATCTTTTACAATTTCTAATTGATAAGTGATTCCTTGGATGACCCTTATCTTTTTGAGGTCAACCTCAATCCCTACTTATGAGATTCTATATATTAATACAATGCCCTCTTAGATCATTGAAACACCATAAAATTTCAGGACCCTCATGCTTTAGCAGAGTCTTGGAATTTAGGCAAGGACTTCCACAAGTGTAGCATCATGACAGTTCAACAGGAAAATGTAGGCACTGAGGGTACACTATCTAGTCTAGCAAGTTTTCTATCTCTAGAGCTGATAGGCCCGATGAACTCTCCGACCTACCCAACTGGACAATTAACCCAGCTGATAGTCTATCCAGAAACTATGCTAAGAGTTGCCAAAAGTATTTGAGATGAGAAAAACAGTTCAGAAAGTTTTCTTGTGAAAACGTTTGCTATGCTATGCTACACTATGCAGTGTAGAAAGCCTTAAAAGATAGTTTCTCAAGCATCCAAGTGTGAATTGACAAAGTGATTGCAAAGACAAGTCAGGATTCAGTCAACGTAAGGTGCTACGGTATGTAGCATAGCATAGCATAGCAAAGGCAAAGTAGAAAGGCTCATCTTGCCAAGTGATTCTAACAAGAAATTTGCACTCAGAAACACTTTGGCCTCCAAAACAAATTGCCCCACAGACCCCCTAGGCCTCAAACAAAGTTTCTTGCTGGAAAATGATGGATTGAATGAAGAAGTAGGATACGTTGGTTGCTACGTTGTGCTGCGCTACATAGCATATCACAACATAGCAACAATGCAAAAGTAGAAAAAGTGTTTCAAACATGAGTTCAGCAAGTTCAAAAGCTCTCCATCATGAAGGAAAAAAGTTGTAGTTGTTAGCATGACTAAGCTTTAGATGAAGGCTCTTCAGCTCCAACACAAATTTCTATCAAGCCTAGTGGCTATGCTATGCTACGCTACGTAGCATAGCACAATGTAGCAAGCAGCTACTTACGCTACACTACTGTATTCAACAACATGAGTAATGCAACACTGGTACAGAAGCATCAAGACATCTTTGGGTAACTCTAGAACTTGTTGATAGTAATCTTTCTCACTCTAGCATCTCCTTGGCAGAATCAACAATTTTACTTCATCTTGCACACCCCTGGTCAACTCCCAAAAAATTGTTCCTACGCTTAAACCTGCTTGTAAAGATAGGGAAGACATAGTCCTAGAGCATATGCTCCATTTTTTTGCTTGCATTATTAGCACACTAGATCTCGACACATGGAGTTCCGGCAGTATAGTCATAGTGTAACAAAGTTCACATCTAGCTTTGCATACCTGCATAGTATAAATATGTTAGCACCTTGTGGGGTCCAGGACATGTGGCATCTAGACCACATTTCTCTCCTACTCTTGGCCCCATAAATACCCTGGCAAACAACCATCAAAGGGTTGGCTTTTCTTTTAACATTGGCAAGAGCAGTTGGTTGTTTGGCTTTTCGTGTTGGCCGGTTGGCTTCTTGATTGGCTTCTTGGCAAATAGGGTTGGCTTTTTGGTGCAGTTGGCTTTTAAGTTGGCTTTCAGAAGGCATAGTTGGCATTTTTCTTGAGCATTCTAGTTACCTTTGAGTTCTCTGATTAACTTCAAACATCCCCTTGTAAGTCAGGCATTTTAACACCTTAGCAAATCGATCAGCAAGCAGAAGAACTATGACTATATCGCTCGGTGTAAGCAATGTCTCTCTAGCATTGCATAACTTGTTGTACACCTTTTAAAGAATGCAGAGAATCAAATCCGTGACCTTGGGGCAGTGCACTTTCTCACTCAAGTTTGTTTTGCTATTTCCTTACTCTAATCATTATTTTGCACTATTTTCACCATCCTGCATTTATTGATCATTGATTTATCTTGTGTGTCTCGCTTCTGAAATAAACATTTACATAAGGTTAAGATACACCGATTAAGTTTCTTTTTGATTGACCAGACCGTTCAGGGTACCCCGCTTCTATTTTTCTCCAACACGGCACTCACACTGATCTAGGGTTAAACTGTTCACCTGGAAACCTCTCGGTGTTCCAGCCATTGATGTTTTCGGTCGCTATAGTTTTTGGCACTAGAAGGAGGACCTTTTAGGTGCCCTTACCATGTCCTACGGGTAGTCCTGCATGCTCTCTATACCCCATCACACACTAGCGTAAACGTGACACCCTTTTGTGTTTGTTTACGCATTGTGTGATGTAGATTGGTCACAATGACAGTTCCTTTGAAATCCAGCAGGACGAAAAACCTTCGATCTCTCATAAATTTTCATGTTTCTAGTTTGCGATCTCCCCTTTTACCATGCAACATGATTTTGACAATAACCACTATTTTCACCTCAAGCCTTGAGGCTCCTTTCTTGGCTCAAAGCACCATGGGTGCTAAGCAGCCACCTAGCTTGGTGCTAGCGCTACGCCAGTCCCTTAAGATTTGACATTTTTCACTCGAGTTCTTGGCACAAGATGCAGAGTTTTACAACTTTATCTGTGTAAAGATCCAAGAAAATTTGCCCCTAGATTGCCAAGAACTTGAGCATAAATGCAATTTCGAGTTCCTTCATCAGAATGGGAGGGAGTTTGTCCCTACCTATGATGCTGCCATCCCCTTGAAGAATATGTATCAATGGATCCTCGATCAACTACTATGAGTCAGTAAGCCTAGGGAGTGGGACACAACATCCCATTACGATGAAGTGTTTCAGGATGGACAAGAAGACCTAGACTCCTAATCCAAGGGGGATGGCCAAATTTACCCTGCAACCATCCCTCCCACCATGGTCTTTAGGTCAAACCTACTTTCTGCGATAGCTCCCTTTGTGATCACAATGGATTTGCCTCAATCTATGCTTTCATCAGCCATGGGAAACCATCCTACACCCTTAGCATATCAGCATGTCCCTCCCTTAGTTTCATACCCAGGAACTCTCCCTCCTCATTCTACCTCATCCTCATACTAAGCGTCGGTTACACCTACGTTTCCATACATATACATTGTGTCTACTTCACAACTGCCTAGAGCTTCTGTTCCTATCTCATCATCTACATTTGTTCCATCATCAGCGATAGGTCCAACCCCAACTACATGGTGGACCCCAGCCACTTCATTCCCTACTTTGCAGCCCCACCAGATGTCACATTACCCTTACCACTAAGCATACCAAGTCCCGCAGGTGTCACAACTGAGTGCAGGACTATGGCCCATTCCATTAGTAATGCAAATGGCTAACCCCACAGCACCACCAGCGGTTGTCGCTCCAGTAGCACCACCCATTGGGTGGTGGACCTCACATGTAACACCCTTCACAAGGGTAGTCCCAATGGCATCGCCTATGAGCCAGGCTGCTACCCTTACTATGCCACCAATGATGGTTGCCCCTACAACCCCACAACCATCTACATTGTCTCTGGGGCTAGATTAAGCATTTCAACTTATCCAGACCCTCACTGAAGAGGTTAAATGCCTCAAAGATGCTAGTTTTGACATGGTATAGGTCATGGATTTCTACCATGATGACCCCATCAGCCTGGTGGTTCCTTTGCTTACATTACCCCCTAGGATGCCACTCCCCCAATTCACAAAATACAACGAGGAGGGTGACCCTACCACACATTTAGTCACATTTAGATTTGAGTCTTTTTTGTTGCAACAATGGCCGCACACCATTATTTTCATCTTTGCTATGTATTTGACAAGAAAAGTTTTAGACTAGTACCGCGTGCTCCTGCATGCCTCCATGTCAACACTGGAGGAGCACCTGACCTAGTTCATGACCCACTTCAAGTATAACTTGAAGCCCAAAGTCACGCTGGATCAGTTGATGGGTGTTAAGTAAGACACATAGGAGTTAGTACAATGGTTTATACAGCAGTGGAGCGCTATCTTGAATGAGATCCATGAGCCTATCATAGAGGCCCATTTACTAGCCATCTTCAAGGGAGCGGTAAATGATTTCATCAAATCCAAGCTCTATTACCTAGCCCCATGCTCTCTTAGTTAAGGTTTTTCCTAGACAAAGAGCATCCAAGATGTAGTCGAAGGTAATAAGGACCCGACCTATGTTGCATATAAAAATGCATATACCAAAAAAGACAAAGAGAAGGGAAAAGCTGGAATGGCCATGGTGGCCGCCGTGGAAAGCGAGGCCAAGCCCAACAACAACAATAGAAAGAAAGTGGCCACAACACTAACTAACCCTATGCCTAGCCCAAGTAACATTGCCCAACCCTTCATGTCGGTACCAAAGGTACCCACCCCAGCTAAACTTGACTTTGAGCGTAAAGATCGCTCCAAGTACACCCATCTACATGTTAAGCCTTTAGAACTTCTGAAGCAATTATTAGGTGCTGGGTACATTCAACATAAGTAGATGTAAAAGGAGGCAACCAAATGACATCAGTGGTATTGCGAACTCCTTAGGAACCCCTCCTTGGCTATGCCCAATGAGCCTCCAGTTCCTAAGAACTTCAAGCTAGATTAGTTCTGTGACTACCGCCAACTTTGTTGTCATGACACAGATTACTGTCTAGCCTTAAAAGATGACATTCAATGAATGATTGATTAGGGGAAGTTGGTACTAGATGAAAGCAACCCCATCCACCCTGAAAATCAATCCATGCATGTTTACAAGGACCCCCTCAATGCTAACGATGCGGGGTACATTATCAACACGATTAGTGTAGATGGTAATCCGGAACCACCATAGCAGCCATTTGTCGTTTGTATACCTCAACGCAACATAGCGACACCAACAATGAAAAAAAAGACACCACAAAAACCATTTGTCCTTAAGGTTCCTCCTCAGACATCCACCCCTACATCCTTCGTATTCAAAACTGCACCACTACCTGCACTAATGCCACAAACACCGTTTGTCATTAGGGGGCCAAAACAATCAACTTCCCCCATCCCACAAAACCAACATAAGATAGCATCATAGCCTTCCCGTTCAAGGAAATGGGAAGAGCGTCTGATGGATGAAATAGCCAAGGAATGTACTAACCTAGCTCCTTCCAAGCCTACACCCTCATCCTCTGTATCTACGCCCCCCTCATCACCAAAAGTTAATTCCACTACGCACGCATGATCATTATCACCCCATCCAAAAGGGTCTAGCCCTAGACCTGAAACTGCTCCTCCTTGAGAAATTTATCTTCGCGGACAAATGGAGGAAGAGAAGGGAGGAAAATAACAAGAAGGTGGACATGACCTCCTAAATGCTCTTACTTAGGTCAAACATGCTTTGAAAAAAAAGAACACAACCTTGAGCCTGTACGACCTAGTAATGACTTCAATTGCACACCACGAGGCTTTGGTTCACATGTTAACATCCATACTAGTTGATGAAAACATGCTGGTAGAGGAGAAAGCAATCCATGCGGTCATGCTTCCTTCTACGCCTGAAGAACCATGACCATCTTAGTTAACATTCCGTGATGAGTTCATTAAGGAAGACCCTGAAAAGGGTCAGGTGATGACAGCACCCCTATTCATCACAATTCAGCTGAATCAACACAAGATCCAAAGAGTACATGTTGATGATGGGGCTGCTACAAATGTCATCTCGTTTCCCATAGTGGAAAAATTAGGTTTGGTGGACCAAATCAAACCCATGACAACATCATGTCTAAAGCCCTTCAACGGGGCATAGGTAATGGTGAAAGGCACTGTCCACATTAACTTTGTGGCAGGGGACCAGTTCCCCACAAGTGCAACATTCATCATGGTAGAAGAGATGCTTGGGTTTAACTTGATCTTGGGGAGGTCATGGTTAGCCCAACTCAGGGCCATCTCTGTGCCTATACATCAAGAAATCCACCTACCTTATGCAGGCAAGGAGGTGGTGATCCATGGTGACGAAGTGGCAAACCAAGCGATAAACAACATCAATATGGAGCAAGGTTCAGAGGTCATAACCTCTGAGAACGAAACACCTATCTCCACTGAAGCTAATTGTTGACAAAAGAGTAGGCCCAAGACATCAGCTCAGAAAACGAAACTGTGTGGGCTGAATTACCTTTTCAAGCGGTAGATAATGACATAGAAGAATACTACAACAAAGCCTCTTGACCTTATGCATCGCCAAGCCCATGCTGGGTTAGAAAGCAATTGCGAGGATGATCGTTACTCATGTAGCGTAACAACTCCACTTCTCCTTACTCAATTAATGCTCATTATACATTTATTCCTTGTTTGCTTCACATTCACTCATTTATGATAAGTGCCTAACTCATTCTTTAAACCATTCACATGTCCACTCTTTACATTACACCACAGCCGCTAAGGCCTTAAATTGGCAAATGTTTTTCTTACCATCATCCAATAGCTCGAAATAGCTTAAAACTACCAATAGCCCAAAATGGCCTAAAACAAGAAACAACCTAAAATGGCTTAAAACTACCAATGGCCCGAAAAGGCCTAAAACTAGTGATGGCCCGAAATGGCCTAAAACTCCTACCGAATTTTATCCAATAAAGGGAATAAAATAAAATTAAAATAAATACAACACATAACACATAAAGAAATAAATTTCTTCATATTCCATTTTTTCTCTCACAAATTAATAATGTTTGTAACATTCTTTGAATTCAAATAAAATGTTCACCTACTACACTATGACCCTTCGCCTGCTCCATCATTCTTGCTTCATTAGGCCCTATGTTTTTGTCTGGAGTCTGTACCAGAAAGAAAATGTAGTTAGTTAAAGTCACCATAAAGATTCTAATAAAATAAATTATCACTACGCCAAAAGGTAACTGACTCGAGATGGTCCCACGTCTGTTTCAAGGGGTATCCAATCCAGGCTTGGCGCCAGGCATTGCAAGATCTCCTCTTCCATGATATCAACCCAATTCTTGTCTCCCAGATTAGTGCTTGCAGCAACTTTCTCCTTCTCTATGGATGTCCATCTCGGTTGTCTTGGAGAAAAGGTAGCAGTGGCGGTCTCACCCACAGGAAAGGTTACTTTCCTTTTGGGAGATTCACTCACTGTCACCTGTTGCATAAACCTATCGTAAGCCCAAGAAGTGCCAATAATGTCGAGAAATACCTCATGAGTATGTAACTTGATAGAGGCATTCCAATATTGGTTACGGTAGGTGGCACGTTCTAGCTTATACATGTGCTTGTGGTTTTTCTATGCCTATCCCCACTCGTAAACCTTGGCATTGTAATCTTTCTAGTTTTGGTTCTTCTGAGATAATAGGTCCATTTGCATGCATTGCTCTATTTTTTCACTAGTGGTCTCATTGTTGTATCGCACAGTTGTCTAGTATCTCATGTAGTCGATGACGGTCGTGCGCCAACTACCATCGTTGGTGTCTCGAGCCAACAGAAATTCATTCCTGGAATGGAGATCTCCCACCTGGGCAGTTAGGTTGGCCTTCTCCTTCTCAAACCTCTGTACCCATTTCTAGAGGTGTTTGTTCATGCACCTGCATTCCAACAAGGAGTGTGCTAAGTATAGTGCACATTGGCTTGCTTTGTCATATACGCAATGAGGTACTTTGGTCATCTTCGGTGGAAATTCAGGCATGGCGTCAACCTCAACCACTCGTTTGGGGTCCCACTTGAGGCAGAAGGCTGCTAACCACATATACAAAGGCATTAATCATAGCAACATAGTGAAGAAACAACATTTTAAAGAGTCTAGTGTAGCAATTTTGACTTACCCACTTCCAGGTCGATTTACCTCAGACGGTCAATCATGTCATCAACCACCCCTTCCATGAAAGTAAATTTATCAGGGGTCTCGGTCCACAGTTTTAGGTGGATCGAGGAAGGGTCGGAGGTATGAACAGTGGTGTCAATTGTATAACGAAATGTGTTAGCCACAATGGAGGGAAATCACTATAAATCTGATGAACAACATAAATGATAGTGTAAAGCTCCTATCCAGCAAATCCTTAGGGGTGATAGTAAAGGGATCATCCATTGGCAGACTTCAAATATGTGGTCAAACTCACTAGCATCCAAATGGAGCCCATCTCTTTCTAGTTGACCCTATAATGTAGCAGTGTCCTTAATGCTCATGTGCCCCTCTAGCACTGAGATGCTCTTTGCAAAAGGGTTGTTAGCAAGGGCCTCATCCTAGTTGCCAGGTGCCTCTTTGTCATTAGCTAGGCCCCTTTCTTCATTGGCAAGGGCCTCCTCTTCATCGAAGGAGACCTCCTCCTCACTAGCCAAGGCCCTTTCTTCTGTAGTAGGGGCCCCTTCTTCTTTAGCAAGGGCCCTCTCCTCTTTAGCTGGAGCCTCTTTGTTCTCGGTGGTTGCCCCTATTGTAGGGGCCATCACCTCTTCTCCCTCTTCTTCTTCTTCTTCCTCTACTGATAAAGCATAATCGCAGCAAGTAAATTATACCAACCTGAAGTAGATGCTACATTGTGCAATGCTACCTAGCATAACATAGTGTAGCAAATGTTATCCAAAAAATAAATAAAAAAATGGACACTTAACAATCGGAGGTTGCACTCTACGAAGTTTGAGTTGTAGCTTCTTCCCCTTTTCTTCGTTAGTATGAGGGGTCTCATTGGTAGGGTGGGACCTCTTACATTGTAGCTTGGTCATCACTATCTCTGCAATGAGGCGTTGCCCCCTTTTCACGCTACTAGTGGTAATGGGGGGTGCCTCTCCCACGCTGTCATGGGCCCAAAAGTTGCATGCCACCTGATCCCTAGTCATCATTGAAAATGACTCCCCAATAGCTTCTAGGAGATCTTGAGAGTGGGTGATACGGAAGACTTGGTAGATCCACGATTTGGAGATCTGGCTATGATCTTGTAGTACCCAGACCCCATTCTCATGGACTACCAAGAGTTCCATAAAATGTCGTAGGTAGGCTATGAAAAAGGCATGGTGCACACTAAAATGAGACTCAAGATTCCTATGGAGCTTGACCATTTCAACCTACATGCCTTTGCAAAGGTGTTTGGCCCAATTGTAATTGGTCCCCTCTTCCATGAAATCCCTCATTATCCGAGCCTGCTCAATCCCAATGATTTTCCTTGGGATAGTAGCTTGGGGAATGCACATGCACGGAAGATAGGGTAAACTATTTTGGCCACCCATAGCCTGAATTTCTTAATATAGAGCCCCATTTGATCCTTTGCCATGCCTAGCCACTCCTCATTGTTCCCCTGATTGTGTACATATTTCTTGGATTTTTCTCCCACGGGGAGACCATCATAGGGAACGTCGAAAAGATCTATAAAAAATTGATCATTGACATCAAACACCACGCACACACCATGAATACGTATGTGGAAGTGGTCTGCCTTTTCAGAAAAGGAGTCTACTAGGGAAAGCATCTCAGTAGGTGGGACGTTTGGGTTAATAGCTAGAAATAAGTCCATAAGCCCAGCCTCCTAAAGGTTATGGACCAGCATGGTTGGGGCCCCATTGCAGAGCCAACACTAGGTCTCCTCCACCTCCCCATACTTAAAAAAGAGGTTGGTTTCATTGCATCTAGAGGTAATCACAGTCACCTCCTAGGATTTCTTCTCCACTAAAACAATTCGCAAAAAATAAAAAGAAAAGAAAAGAGAGAGGGTTAGCAAAAGGTAAACATCACTCAAACATGTAACATTGAATTCACACTTTAGTGTACTAGGTTTAAATGATGTGGGAAATGGTGGGAGATCCACCAATACATCTTCGATGGTGAGTGACTTGAGGGATGCCCATTCCCTATCCAACCAACCGGCTTCTTTACACTTCCCATAAAATTGGGAATACTAGGTTGGATAGGTTCTAAACTCACCCCCAAATTGGCCTATTACACTTGTACACACATTCCTAGTGGAGGAAAACTCCCACAGGGCCATCTGTGCCAATGCCAAGGTGTTGATGTCACCGTGGAGACCACTCTTGTCAATAAAAAACTTGGAAACACATAAAAAATGCACATATACACTATTAATACCTTTGTCTAACATAACATGGATCACACAATGATAAAATACCTTTGTAGAACTCACCTACTGGCATAATAAACGGTTCTATGTGGGTTCTAAAAGTAGGTGCCCATGTGATAGGCAACAAACAACGTGTTGTATAAGTGATAGCACTTATACTCAGGCATCTTCTAGATCCAACTTAAGCATCTCAAGATTTTTGGATACTGGTTGGAACCTTTGCCTGTTTGCCCCCGATTGACCCATCAGCCATAAATTTTAGAATCCCCTGGTTTTCCCCTGGCAACAGGGTTTCTATGATTGTGGTTGCTATCTCTGCCGATAAGTATGACCAAACAATCAAACTAAAATGCTGAAGGAGGAACTATAGGAAGTCCCGTGCACCCTCTCGGAACTATGTAAGAGCAAAGTTTACACGTAGTGTAGCATAATCCTCTAATTACGTATAGTGTAGCATGAAATTTTCATTGCATCTAGTGTAGCATGATCTCATAGTCATAACAATTTAAAAATAAAAAAGTAAAAACAAACAACAACAAAATAAGCCTCGCAGTGTAGCATGGTCATCAAACCTTACACAATGCAACAATGCTTAGATGACACGTAATGTAGAAAATGAATAGGAATAGGTAGATGTTCAATAATACAATGATGTAAACAACACATTACTATGACAAGCATGGAAATATGGCAAGCTTAAAAAATTCAACAACGCAATGGTATTGTAGATTCAACAATATAACAATTGAACAAACCTAAAAGACCTTACGACATACTGGCATACCACAATAAAAACATTATAAAGTGTAGTCAAGTAAGATTTCACTATGCTACAGTCATCCCAATCAGACTTCGATTGTACAAAATAATTTGCATTGTACTACATTTAACATGTGTCACATTTTTCAAATCTCATAGGTGGCCAAACCCTCTTAAGGATAGCGCACTATACTAACAATGTGCTAAGCTGTTCAAACTTTCCCAAACCCCCATGAAAAGGTAGTCAAAAAAATGGCAGCCGAGGCAATACTACATGCAGCTATAGCGTAATGTCTGTATAGCTGCTATGGCCAACCAGCAACAATGGTAGTGTAGCGGCCAAAGTGGTGACCAAAATGAGTGGCAAAAAACATGGATTTCAATAATAAAAATTGTAGAAGTTTGAATAACAAACGCGGTGTAACAACTTATCGAGCAGATGGAGTCTCCTCCCACACTTCAATGCACACCTGGGTCAAGTACCCCAAAGTTTCCTTAACTTCGTCCACCTTAGCGAGCCCTCGGTGCTTGTGTTCGCCTTTAGGTGCCATTGCTTCACTCGCAAATGCTGTCGACTGCTATGCTACACTATCTTGCTTTCTCTCGACATGATTGAGCTATGCTCTAGATGTGGGCTCTATTCTTTGACAAAAAAAATGAAAAGTTTACCAGGGGTAAACTATTATTTATAGCTGACACGGTGAAAAGAACTTGCCATTTTTGCACCCCGAGTAATGTGGGATGCCCCATATAGTGTAATACTTTTGTGTCATAAATTTGCAATAGTGTAACATTCTTGTTTGCAAATAGGTAGGCCCAACCAAAAATTTTGTCCCACCTTAAATTAGCAACCTACTTGTACAAAACCTATGCACCATGGTCCGCAAAGACCTTAAACTAGTAACCTCTACAACGCCAACCTGTTAATGATCTGCAAATACCTTAAACTAGTAACCTTATCCACCAACCTGTTAACGGTCTACCATGACCTTAAACATGCAACTTTAACACCCATTTTGCATTTTATACTAGATTTTGTAATGTTATGGTCCACCATGACCTTAAACTGGTAGAGTTAATGTCAATTTCATGTTTGAACCTGCTCACGGTCCACCAAGACCTTAAACTGGTAACTTGCGAACATGGCCAAATAGTAAACAATTATTTCATGTTCCACTATTGCTTTGCAAATATTTATTATTATGCACTATAGCTATAAATAGGTATCACTTGACCAGTCTTCTTCTTATTGTGGCAGGTTGAACAAGATGACCATGCAGCGTGATCTACACTCACTTTTAACCTTGACAGGTCCTCCTGGCAAGCTTGCAAGATATCCAAACTTAAAGTCGATAGACTGGGATTCATCTACTGATAACATTGCAGCATCCCTAGATTGGCCTAAACATTTGGTCCAATCCTTATACTTAGAGGTTTGGGATGTGACTAACGAACCTCTCATTGAAGCACCGATAATGACATCCAAGGGGAAAAAAGACACTAAAATTAAGTTCCCTCCTAGATCAACAAATGCAAAAAGATGTATCCAGAGTCCTTCAAGACAACATAAAAGTATTCTCATGGTCCTAAAATGACATGTCAGGCTTAGACCCATGGTTAAGACAACATAACATTGTATTGGACCCACATGTCAAACCAATTAAACAAAAGGCTTGAAATATTAAACCAAAAATTGAATTAGCTGTACATGATGAAATCACTAAGCTATACCAAGCAGGCTTCATTTGCTTGGTTGATTACTCGGAATGGGTGTCAAACATCATTGTAGTCTCTAAGAAAATGGGAGGAATATGAATCTATATAGACTTCTGAGATCTGAACAAGGTAATGATTAAAGATGACTTTCCACTACCAAGTATCGATTAACTTATCAATACTACGACTGGTCATGCTTTACTATCCTTCATGGATGGGTTCTCAGGTTATAATCAAATTTGCATAAATCTAGAGCATCAGTTGACAACTACTTTCGTGACCCCTTGGGGTACCTTTTGTTACACTATCATGCCCTTTGGTCTAAAGAATGTCAAAGCAACCTAGCAACGAGCCATGACCTACATATTCAGTGACTACCTCCTAGAGAAGCTAAACGATTATGTGGATGACATGGTGGTCAAGTATGAGATAGCTATTGATCATCCCACTCATCTAGATGTAGTCCTAAAGTGTTGTCATATGCATGACTTGTGCCTTAATCCAAAGAAGTATGTTTTCGGCATAAAAACTAGACGCATGCTTGTAGTATTGGAGGCTAGAATACGAGTGGACTCTAACAAAGTTACTAACCTTAAAGAATTACTTGGGTTGCAAGGTAGAATATAGTTCATCAGAAGGTTTATAGCAAGGTTGATTGACAAGTTACACCACATGCAACAGTTACTAAAGAAGGGGGTTAACTTTGAGTGAACAACACAATGTCAACAAGCCTTTGATGACTTGAAGAAAGATCTTTTACACCTACTAGCTATGTACCCACCATAGAGGGATAAGCCTTTATACATCTACCTTGCCACCTTGGATACATCTATCACAACACTATTATGCCAGAAAATAGAAGATAACTCTGAAATCCCATTCTATTACTTGAGCCATGCATTAATAGCATATGAAGCCAAATATAATAAAGTGGAAAGGAATTGTCTCTCCCTAGTGTTCATGCTAAAAAAGTGGAGACACTATCTATTCCGTAGCCAAGTGAACATTATATGCAAAAGCAATGTACTTTAGGATATCACAAACAACCTATATGAAAGTAGCAAGATAGCTCAATGGAAAGCAATAATAGTGGAATTCGATTTACACTATGTAGCCCAATCATCAACGAAAGGACAAGTGATAGCTACATAGCTTGCAACCTCACTTGTTGATGATCAAGAAAGCATAGAATCAGAATTCCTTGATGAACATGTTAGTAGTATCAACCTTGTGCCATCGCATTTCTAGGCCATTTTGCATTTTGACGGTGCCTCAACCACACGAGGTGGTAGTGCCGCTACTATCATTACATTCCCCTTGGGGGACATGGAACCTTTTGCTTACTGCTTCATGTTCTTTTGTATGAACAATGTAGCTAAGTATGAAGGACTCCTTAGGGGCCTCTTAGTAGCTCAGTAATTAAAGATCCAACATTTGGTAGACCGAGGTGACTCTCAACTTGTCATCAACTAAATCATTGAAGTCTACACCTATAAAGCTTCGCACTTATAGCCTTACTATGATTTGGCCAAAAACTTGTTGCAGTAGTTCACCATGATAGATATTTAGCATGTGCCACATAGCAAAAACACTATAGCCAATTACTTAGCTATGCTAGCGTTAAACGTGCTATTGCATCTGTTCACAACTTTACCTGCTTTAATAACAGAATGCACAAACCCTATCACCCAAGTAGTACACATGGCCTCTGTAAGCGTTACCAATGCCCAAGAGTGGTACACTAACATGAAAGCCTACCTGCAGCATGGTGAACCCCCACACAGCTTGACATTTGCCCAAAGGGATGCAATCTGAAAGAGAGCACGATAGTATGTCCTCATAGGAGATAATACCTTCTATAAACATTCCTTTGACGAAATACTGTTAACTTGCATTAGTGGGGAGGAGGCATAAAAAATCATTAGCAATGTCCATGAAGGACTATGTGGAGGACACATAGCTCTCAGGGCCATGGCAGCTAAGATCAGACACCTAGGGTATTACTAGCCTTGCATAGAATGAGATTGTTTTGCTAAAGTTAAGACATGTGACACGTGCCAATGTCACGCAAACCTTATACATGTGTCACCTACTTAGTTGCACCCTACATAGATCATGTGGCCATTTCAACAATGAGGAATAGATATCATAGGACCCATAACACCTAAGTCTTCCGTAGGACATAGCTTCATCATTATTGCCACCAGGTACTTTACGAAGTGGGGCAAGGCTATCCCCCTTAGGAAAATTACATCTCAAAAATTTTTCCACTTCATCTTAGAGAACATTGTAATAAGGTTTGGTCTTCCCATGACTATTGTGAGGACAATGAGCCACAGTTTAGTAGTGTGGAAACTAGAACCTTTTGTAGCAACCTTGGCATTAAGTAATCTTTTTCATCATCATATTTCCTGCAGGCTAATGGTCAGGAAGAAGCAACGAACAAGGCCATCATCAACTTGCTTAAAAGAATGCTTAGCAATATCAAGAGGTGATGGCATGAGCAAATCCTCTGTGTGTTGTGGGCCTACCGTACAACATGCAAGACAACTACAGGTAAGACTCCCTATAGCTTGGTCTACGGATCTGAAATAGTGTTACCTCTTGAATTGTAGGTATCGTCATTGTAGATGATCCTTTCAAGTGTCATGAATGAAGCACAAAAAAATGAGTCAAGGATTATTGATTTGGACTCCCTAGAGGAAGAGCATGCACAAACACTGGGTTGCATCGATGGTATCAAGACAAGTAGTGGAAAAAGCATTATGCAAACCTACATCAACGATCGATCAAAAAAGGTGACCTAGTTCTTAAAGCTACCCATGAACATGTAGATAAGTTTATAACAAACTAGGAAGGCCCATTCGTAGTCAAAAAAGCCTATAAGAACAGAGCCTTCAAAATGGCAGACATGGATGGTAGAGAGTTTGCAAGTCCTATGAACCACTTATACTTGAACTCGTACTACATCTAATACAGAAGTAAGGTAAGCACAGATACTCTGCTACGACTATAAACTGGCACTGACAGTCTGCTACGACTATAAACTAGCATCCATAGTCTGCTACGACTATAAACTAGCATCCACAGTACACTATAACTATAAACTGGCACTGACAATCCACTATGACTGTAAACTGGCATAGAACATCTGCTATGATGTTAAACTAGCACAGACAGTCTGCTACAAGCTTAAATTGGCCCATCCACCATCCGCTACGATGATAAACTAGCATAGTAGTATGCTAGGATCTTAAATTAGCACAACGGTCTACTAGGACCTTAAACTAGCACATTGCAGTTAGCTAGGACCTTAAACCAGTACATCAGATGGTCTACCAGGACCTTAAACTAGGTTCGCGGCACAACATTCCCAACTCACATCCACGACCATTGAAACAAGCGAACGTGCATAGTGCCCATGCAAGGTGGAGCATTGCAGTTCTAGAATGCAGTTCATGATGACAAGAAAGCACCCTCTAGAATGTATGTGATACTAATTCCCTTGGCATCTTGCTGATCCTCTAGAGATGTTGTTTGACATCTTCCTAACCTTTCGGAGCTACCGCTACCATAGCCCGTCACCCTGGAAGTAGCTTCCATTGGTAGCATCTACTACTAGAGTCCTAGCACTATTGTGGCCTAGCCACAAGGTCGCTATCCTCCAGTCCCCACCATCATCCAAGCTCAAAAGAATTTTAGCTATTGGACCTCTCATCTTACAGCCGAACTACATGATGTTTTTCTTATGCGGGGACTCCTAAGCACTCGCATCACTGCAACTCCTAGATACCTTGGTGTCAGCCCCTTCAGCCAACCATTGCCAAAACCACTACTGGCCTTCTTGCTTTAGAAGTCACATGCCTTAGCAATGATGCTTGTCACATCAATGATGTCTAAAGCAAGTAAGACCTTTGCCTAACTAAATTTCATTGTTACATTTCTCTGGTCTGCTTTCTGTTGCGCTTGCACGATACGGGTCAAGATGGCGTTGGTCAGAGATGCATTTTTCCAGGAGGATAGGACACCACATTATTCCAAGCTAAGCGCTTTGACTAGCTTAGCTACTTGGGAGTGTAAATTTGACCCTTCCTTTTAACCTTTATCATCTCATTTCTCACACCCATAATTTCCCTTTTCACATCTCTTTTACAAGCTTTCTCAATGCGTGTAAAGCCCTCCCATATGCTCAACCACAAAGTCCATGATGTGCGTAACACAACTCACCTCATGGGAAGCATCTATAGGTAGGTCAAAACCCCACATGGATGTAACACAGCTCATCCTGGGGAGGAAACACCTATCCTGCAACAATAAGGTTTTTTCTAAATGAATATGGCTAAACAACAAAAGAAAAGTGCAAAAGCATAATAGAGCACCAAAAAAATAAAAATAAAAAGAGCTAAGAAAAAAAGAGAGCATGTGCCCAAAGCAAATGACACACCAGTTGTTTCACAGTGACCCTCTCCAAGCATTCTAACAAGTGGACAGAAGCCAGTAAAAGAAAGATGTTCACGCATGCTAATTCCCTCACAAGCACTCTGACGAGGAACCATGCTACATTTCATCTTTCCTTTGCTTGAACCTGTCCCCTCAAGTCCATCCTTTTCCCTTTCCCCTACACAACTATCCTATTACTACCAAGCATAGCAAAGTGACACCTGAGTGACCACCAGAGAGTGATGTTGATGACTTATCCTTCATGGTGTTTCGTATTATTTGTCGACATCTATCAGGTGGGATATTGACAAAGATGGACCAGGGAAACACCATAAAGTTTTAGGACCCTCATGCTTCAGTAGAGTCTTGGAATTTAGGCAAGGACTTCCACAAGTGCAACATCATGACAGTTCAGCAGGAAAATGTAGGCACTGAGGGTACATTATCCACTTTGGAAAGTTTTCTATATCTAGAGTTGACAGGCCCAATGGACTCTCCGGCATGCCCAACTGGACAATTGACCCAGCTGATAGTCTACCCAGAAACTATGCTAGGATTTGTTGAAAGTGTTTGGGATGAGCAAAACAGTTTGGCAAGTTTTCTAGTGAAAACGTCTGCTATGCTATGCAACATAACAAGCCTTGAAAGATAGTTGCTTAAGCATCCAAGTGTGAATTAACAAAGTGATTGCAAAGACAAGTCAGGATTAAGTCAACGCAAGGTGCTACGCTATGCTACGCTATGTAGCATAGCACAATGTAGCAAAGGAAAAGCATAAAGGCCTATCTTGCCAAGTGATTCTAACAAGAAATTTGCACTCAGCAACACTTTGGCCTCCAAAATCAGTTTCCCCACTTAGCCCCCAAGCCTCAAGCAAAGTTTCTTGCTAGAAAATGGTGGATTGAACGAAGAAGCAGGATATGCTAGCTACTACAATTTGTTACGCTACATAGCATAGCATAATGTAGCAACAATGCAAAAGTAGAAAAATTGTTTCAAAAATGAGTTTAGCAAGTTCAAAAGCTCTTTGACATGAAGGACAAAAGTTACAGTTGTTAGTGTGACTAAGCTTTAGATGAATGCTCTTTGGCTCCAACACACATTTTTGTCAAGCCCAGTGGCTATGCTATGCTATGCTATGTAGCGTAGCACAGCACAACAAGCAGCTACTTATGCTACACTAATGTATTCAACAACATGAGTAATGCAACACTGGTACAGAGGCATCAAGAGGTCTTCGGGTAACTCCAGAACTTGTTGACAACAATCTTTCTCACTCTGGTATCACCTTGGTGGAATTAGCAATTTTACTTCATCTTGAACACCCCTGGTAAACTCCCAAAAAATTGTTCCTATGGTTGACCCTACTTGCAAAGAAAGGGAAGACGTAGTTCCAAAGCATAACCTCCATTTTTTTGCTTGCATTGTTAGCACACTGGATCTCGACACATGTAGTTCTAGCAGTATAGTCACAGTGTAACAAAGTTTACATCCAGCTTTGCATACCTACACGGTACTAACATGTTAGCACCTTTTGGGGTCCAAGACATGTGGCATCTAGACCACATTTCTCTCCTACTCCTAGCTATATAAATACCCCAGCAAACAACGCTCAAAGGATTGGCTTTTTTTTTTTACATTGGCAAGAGCAGTTGGTTGCTTGGCTTTTTGTGTTGGCTGGTTAGCTTCTTGATTGGCTTCTTGGCAAATAGAGTTGGCTTTTTAGGGTAGTTGGCTTTTAAGTTGGCTTTCAGAAGGCATAGTTGGCATTTTTCTTAAGAATTCTAGTTACCTTTGAGTTCTCTGATAGACTCCAAACATCCCCTTGTGAGTCAAGAATTTTGACACCTTAGCAAATCTATTGGCAAGTAGAAGAACTATGACTATATCGCTTGGTGTAAGAAGTGTATCTCTAGCATTGCATAACTTATTGTACGCATTTCAAACAAGGTAGAGAATAAAATTTGCAACCTTGGGGTGGTGCACTTTCTCACCCAAGTTTGTTTTGCTATTTCCTTACTATAATCGTTGTTTTGCACTATTTTCATCATCTTGCATTTATTGATCATCGATTTATCTCATGTATCTCGCTTCCGAAATAAACTTTTACATAAGGTTAAGATACATCGATTAAGTCCTTGTCTGATCGACCAGACTATTCAAGGTGCCCCACTTTCATTTTTCTCTAGCATGGCCCTCACACAGATCCGAGTTTAAACTGTTCACCTAGAAACCTCTCAATGTTCCAGCTACCGATGTTTCTGGTTACTACAATAATTAGATGAATATTTTTCCAATTGAGTTATAGATTTGTTTCCACACATATTTTGAATAATTTCTCAAGGTAGTTCATGGTCATCTCAAATGTAGCTCCATAGGTGGAGAAGTCATCTATGAAGACTTTCATCCTACTATCAATTTTCTATTGAAAAATACTTAAGACTAGGTGTTGGAATGTAGCAAGGGAATTGCACAAACCAAAATGCATATTGTAACATGCAAAGGTCCACTAGGGACTTGTGAATGTTGTTTTGGCTTGGTCCTCTACAATGATTTGGATTTAGTTATAGCCACTATAATCATCTAGAAAACTATAATAGTAATACCCAAATATGTTGTCGAAAACTTGATCAACAAACAACAACACAAAATAATCCTTGAATGTTGCCATATTTAATAATCAAAAATCAATGTAGACCCACCGGTTGTCACCTTTTTTGGCACAATCATGAGTTGGCTAACCCACTTGCTATCAGCAATGGGGTAGATGAACCCTTTCTTAAGGAGTTTCTCAATCTCCTCTTTAATGATTTGCTTTAATTTTGAATTCAACCAATGTTGAATGCATCACTAGGTTAGTGTAGATATGATGTTGGCCTATCCTAGGATCAATCCATGTGAGTTTAGGATATGACCAAGCAAAGGCTATTGACCATTTATCAACCACATTCAACAGCATCAGTTTCTATTCTGGAGCTTTGCATTAATTATTACTAGCTTCCCATTTTTCAAGAATTCATATTTCATGCTAACAAGTAGATTTTTTAACTCAAGGGGTTCTTGTTTTAAATTTTTAGGAATTTCCAACTCTTCCAAATAGGTATTGTCATTTGCATTATTAGAGAGTTGGTAATGAATTTGTTGTAGTTCATCCATGCCTACAACATAAGTGCATATTAAGCTCTTAGTAGGTTCCATGCACATTGTGCTACTTACAGGATTAGCAATCAACTACTAGGTGCCCTCTTGTTTTGTGGCTACTGTTTATAGAAACCTTTGATGAAGGCATACTAGATAGGTGCTCTTGTACCCCAATCCAACACCCCTACTAGCAACATCACTTGTCTAATGCTTTATACATGGCTAGGGCTAGTGTACATAATCACGTTAAGTAAGCATGTTAATATATCATAATCATAACATAAAGACGAAGCCTCATAACATATAAAATACATTAACTCATTCCCAAAAACCCACTAGGACTCCACATGTAATGTATAAATCATAAGTGTACAACCATATCTAATGTCTCTAGATGGGATGTAACATATTTGGTTCCATATCTATCCCCACAAAAATAAACTACATTATCCCCTTTTTAATTTTGGGTTTATTTTTATAACTTGAACAATATATAAGGAGCTCAAAGGGAGCATCCATTGTACCACATTCTTTTGAAGCATAAGCCATAAAGTCATCTCCCCTCCTTTGTAAATTCTCCTTAAGCTTCAATCCTTTGAAGCTGTGTTGTTGCTAATGGTCCAAGAGCCAATTTTTTGTTGGGTTTTTTCACCTTAAAGGTTTTCCCCAGGGTAACTTTGTGTCCTTTTTAATTTCTATATTTTCTTTTAAATTAAATAGTATATTGGTTTGGTACAAGTGACTAGGAATATTAATTGGTATTGGAGCTAAGTTTGATGCACCACTATTATTTTGTCAAGTAATTGCAATGAAAAATCATGAGAAAATTACTATCCAAAATTGAAATTGAAAAGTTTAATGGGTCCAAATCTGAATTATGAAAGATCAAGATGGAGGCTTTCCTCATTAAAAACAACTAACATAGTATAATTTTAGGAGTAAAGCCAAATAAGATGTTTGATGATGAGTGGGAAAAATTGAACTTGAAGGCGATAAGTATAATTCATTTACATCTTTTAGATTTAGCATTACTTAATGTTTTCAATTTTTCTTTTGCTAAAGATTTATAGGACAAATTGCAAACTTTGTATCAAATAAAATCCTTAACTAATAAGTTATTGTTGAAGAAATGATTGTATGATTGTAAAATGGTTGAAGGTACTACCAGTATAGATCACTTAAATGTATTTAATACATTGGTCCATTAGTTGCAATCAATGGGGGTGAAAATGGATGAGGAAGATTAATGCATCACACTTCTCAACATACTTCTAGATTCATGGGAGACATTTGTGATGGCTGTAAGTAATACATCTACTAGCTTTATTTTTGATAATATTTTTGATCAATTATAATCTAAGGAAGCAATAAGGAAATATTTACTACTCAAAATGATGTAAAGCCAAATTTTTTAAAGAGGCCTCAATGTAATAATAAGCCTAAAAAATTTGTAAAGGAGCCATCTAAATGTTGAAATTATGGTAAAGTTGGTCATATAAATAAAGATTGTAAAGCCCCTTCAAAAAAGGATAAAGATAGTAATGCATCAAAAAGTGATAAAGCCCCTCCTAATCAAGTAGGAGATTTGTATGTTATCTCATCTTCTGATAATGTTGATACATATTCATGGTATGTGGACTTAGATGCATCTCATCACTACACTCTACATGTTGATTGGTTTAGTGAGTATACATCATCTGATCTTGGAATGGTAAGATTTGGTAATGATGGTTTATGCAAAGTTATGGGTTATGGAAACATAAAGATTTAGTTTAAAAATGAAGTAGTTAAATTGATTTTCAATGTACATAATGTTCCAACACTTACTAAATATCTTTTGATTGTAAGTGAAGTGGATGATGTAGAAATAATTGTTATCTTTGGAGGTAGAAAATGTTTAATATTGCATGGTTCATCTCATTTGGCTTTTGAAATTAAAATAGAAAAGTTGTATAAATTAGAAGCTAAGACATTAAAGCAAAGATTAAGTGCATTTGTACTTATTGATTTAAATTCAAATATTTATTTGTGGCATAAAAGAATCAAACATCTTGGTAAAAAGGACTCAAGAAACTTTATAAGCAAGGTAAATTTAAGCTTTTAAAAGATTCCTTGGATTTTTGTTATGATTTTCTACATGGTAAATAGAAGCATTACAATTTTCAAAGAAGTAATGCTAAATCTCTTCAGATATTAGAACTAATACATAGTGATGTATATGAACTAGCTAAAGATATTAAAACAAGTTCTCTTGAAGGTGCTATGTATTATGTTTGTGTTATTGAAGATTATTCTAGAAAGAGCCAAATCTATTTATTAAAACATAAGTTTGAAGTATTTGAAAAAGTCATAGGAGAGAAAACCTTGGAACAGGAAATCCAAAAGAAGACTCTACCAATTCAAAAAATTGTAATTGATATTGTAGCAAACATAGAAAACATGTGGGACTTGGTAGATGAAAAATAAGACAAGAAAAATAAGAAAGAGCTTAGATGAAGGGGAAAAGTGGCTATAGTGGCTAAGTGTTTAAACATAAACTTCACCAATGAGAAAAGATGTGCTATGTGTTAGTATGAACATCCCAAGGCATGTTGTTTAGTAATGGAACATTTATAGGAAAGGGGGACATATGCACTCAATTCTAAATTTGTTAAGAAATAAATGCTTAGAAGGTTACCTAATCCTCAAGGTAACTATAGGCAGAACATCCAACCAACATACTATCTCGGTGGAGCTTTGCCATAGCCACAAGGGTAGTATTATCAGTAATGGCAACAATCTTAATCATGGGTCATGCCACCACCTTGCCAAAAATATCTATATGGGTAGCTAGATCCATATGGATATTTTGCATAATCATGAATTATGCCACCAACTTGCCAAAAATATCCATATAGGTAGCTATATCCATATGGATATTTTGTACAACATCCAATCTCTCTTGGAAATGTTGTTGTCGAGACTCCATAATATTACCCCACTGAGTACAATAGACCAACATCGCCAAGAATAGATCCAAACTCATACATGCATCTACAACAGTTGGTTAAAATAAACACCTAATCACTTTACCACTTGCACCACCTCTTATCATGCAGGAAGAATTATCATCACAATTGTAGTAGAAGAGTGCAACAAGGGTGGTTAGCACATAAGAGGAGGTGATCACATATGACTCATAAACTAAGGAAATGACCATTATTTTGAATGAGTCCTAAAAATATTTGATGGATGGGAATACATCTACTTCCATTCCATCTACATCCAATCCTACTCAACACAACAAGCTTTCATCTTCATCAAATACAAATGTCACAACCGTCATGCTTACTCAAATAATCACATATTGGATCAAGGCAATAGTCCTTCAACCAAAACAAACTAATCTAGGAAGCCCCTTAGTTTATCTCTAGATATTAGGACAAAAACCATGCAAAGATGTACTTTATTCTAGGTTAGGAGTGAACTTGATCTCCCAAGATATGTACTAGGCCTAGAATCTACCATTGCTAAAGAAGAGTAACATTTGGTTACAGTTTGCAAACTAGTCAATCAAAATTCTATTAGGATAGGTGGATAATGTGATTACCACCATTAGTGTTTGGTCCTAACCTAAATATTTCCTAGTCATTCATGTGGAGAAAAATAAAGGGGAATTTTCAATTATTATCTGAAGAGCTTGGCTTAGCATTGTTGACATTAAGCTTGAGATTTGTGACTTTTTCTTGAAAATTTCCAAGGAGGACAAAGTTAGTATTATACAAAGACAAAGAGTTCCATGTATTTCATTTAGTAATAATGGGTGTAAATTACATGCAAAAAATATGGGCTATTAGACAAGAAGATACTAAAGCATGTAATAAATATGTAGAGGAAATATGTGTGCAGAAATGTTTGTATGTGGTAGTCACATAGTAGGAGGGCACCTAGTGGGTATTTATAAATGAAGAGATTGAATCAAATAGATACATGAAACTAGAAGAAAAAATTGTTATTGCTGATGTTGAAGAAACTGATAAATTAGGGAAGTTAAGGGAAAGGCACTTCCACCCACAAATAAATCAAGAAGAAGAGATAGATTGGGGATGCTTGGAGATCCTAGACACTATAGAACCAAAACCATTGGAACTAAAGGCCCTGCCAATCACATTGGAATATGCATTTTTAAACAACAGAAAGCTAGTAATAATCAACACCACTTTAATAGAAGAACAAGAAAGGAAGCTACTGGAAGTGATAAATAGATGGCCCAAAATCTTTGCATGGTATTATGATGAGATCATAGCAATTGATCTATGCATTTGCCAAAACTAGATATATATTGACCTATAGTCAAACCAAGATGTCAGCCCTAATGAAGGCTCAATCCTAAACTAAAAGAAGTAGTTAACCAAGAGTTGAAAAAAATGTTAAAGACATGATTCATTTATCCTATTGCAGCTAGTAAATAGGTTAGCCCCTTAGTAATTGTTCCAAAGAAGGAAGACAAATGATGAGTCTGCATAACTTCCAGATGTTGAACACTGCTACATTCAAGGATCACTTTCCTCTACCATTTTTTGATCAAGTCCTAGACACCATTGCAGGATATGAATATTACAATTTTCTAGATGGATGTAGTAGATACAATCAGATCCACATTGCACCTAAAGATCAAGAGAAAACAATGTTCACCAATTCATAGGGAATGTTTGCCTACAAGTAGATGTTGTTTGGTCGTTGTAATGCACCTACCACCTTTCAGAGATTGGTTCTTAGCATCTTATAGAAGTAAATTGGAAATGGGATAGAAGTGTTTGTGGATGGATTTTGGATGTACAAGCTAGATTTCAAACAAGTACTAGACTAGTTAGAGTAAGTACTAAAAATGTGTGTTGAAAACAATCTTAAGCTTAACTAGTAGAAGAGCCATCTCATGGTCCATGCAAGTATAGTGTTGGAACATAAAATCTTCCAAAAAGGTATCAAGGTAGATCCTGAAAAGATTAGTGTTATCCAAAATATCACTCAAAGGCCATAATCAGTGAAATATATGAGATCATTCTTAGGCCACATGAGATACTATAGATGATTCATAGAAAAATTATCAAAGATAGTCAAATCACTTGTGGAACTTATGAAGAAGGATGCATCCTTTGAATGGATAGAGTTATGTGACAAGGAATTCAAAGATTTGAAGTAAAAACTAGTGAAGACACCAATCTTCTAAGATCTGGATTGGTCAAGACCTTTTCATATCATTACTGATGCTTGCAACTATGCACTTGGTGCAGTACTAACACAATTAGATGATCAAAAAGGACTTTACTATATACATTGTGCCAACCAGAGCATCCTTCGAGAAAAATTAAACTACATCATAATAGAAAAGGAGCTGATGGCCATGGTGTATGCACTTGAGAATTTTAGAAATTATGTGCTTGGATATCAAATTTATATCCACGTTGATCACAGTACCATTCAATTTCTTATGAACAAACCAATGGTCAGTCCCAGAGTGATAATATGGCTTGTAATTTGAAAAGAATTTGACATCATGATGATTGAAAAAAAGAGAATAGAAAATGTGGTAGTTGATCATCTATCAAGGTTGAACTAGGATCCTAAAGATCAAGTGGAACCTTTATTAGGCCAATTTTCTAATGAGGATTTTTTTATCAAAATAGTATAGGTTGTAAGTGCAACAAGGAGTCCATGGACTATAGAATACCTTACATATATATCAACAGAAGAGCTTCCTATAGAATGGACTAAGAAATAGTGAAAATCATTTATTCATAAAGTAAAAAGATATATGGAAACAAATGATAGTTTATACAAGATCTGTGTAGTTGGGCTCATTAGATGGTATGTGCTAGACTATGACCAATAGATAGTCTTAGTGGATGCCCATGAAGGTCCATGCAAGGGCCACTACATAGGGAATAGAATGGTACTCAAGTTGATGATGGTAGGCTACTTTTACCCTACCTTGTTTAGAGAATCCCACACTTCTGCACAATCTTATGAATGATGACAAAGAGATGGATGAGTTATTGCCAAATATGAAGGGCCACAACACTAAATATAGCCACTTAAACCTTTTGGAATATGGGGAATTGATTTTATGGGACCCATTCAACTAATGTTGAATGGAAAAGGATACATAATTG
This sequence comes from Gnetum montanum, assembly GCA_015680685.1. NCBI lineage: Eukaryota > Viridiplantae > Streptophyta > Gnetopsida > Gnetales > Gnetaceae > Gnetum > Gnetum montanum. The sequence continues at coordinate 297,305 of MNCI01020320.1, read as the reverse complement.
TGAATATGGATTACTATATGAAGTGGGTAGAGGTAGTAATAGTAAAAGACTATACATTAAAGACAACTACCAAATTTTTCCAATAACATTTGGTGAATAGATTTGGAGCACCAAGAATGCTTATATTAGACAATAGAACTCACTTCACTGGTGCTACATTTAAAAAGATCATGCAACAACTTGGGATAAACCATAAATTAACAACACCATATCACCACCAAGCAAATGGTCAAGCCAAAGTAACTAATCATGAAATCACTAGGATACTTACTAGGATAGTTAGTAGGTTTAGAAGGAATTAGATCACGAAACTAAATGATGCTCTATGGGCCTATAGGAAAACTTGGAAACTACCTATAGGGTACTCGCCATATGAGTTTGCCTATGACAAGGTTCCAGTGCTCTTGATCAAGGTAGAGCTCCACACTTTAGCTATTGCCAATGAACTTGACCTTGATATGAGCTTAGCCCAAAAGGTGCATCTCATGAACTTGAACCTTCTAGATGAGAATAGGCTAGTGGCACTCATGAGTAGTTAAGTCCATAAGCATACTCCAAACTTAGTCACAGCACATGAATAAGGCATGTAACTATACAACCAAGTGATGAGGTCCTTTACTATAATCCTAATTATTTACCCCAAAAGCCAAATTTCAGATACTTTGGGAGGGACCAGATATTGTTCAAGCCATTTATCCATTTAGTGCCTTACATATCTACCACCCATCTTGCCCACATAAACTCATCCTTATCAATATCCAATAGGTCAATTTCTATTATGAATATTCCAAGGAACCTACCCATTCCACCCAACAATCCTCTACCTATTCTATCTTTTGTTTAACTAACTCTAATAACAATAGTGGGGGTGTTAATCTAGAACTATAGGGACTTTATTGAATATTTTCTTTTCTTTTTATTTTTCACATTGTTTGAAATTTTCTCATTCTTCTATACTTTTTCATTTCTTAAATTTTTTATGTTCTTTCACATTTTTCAATTCTTTAGCGATTTTTCATTCTTTGTGATTTTTCATTCTTTACATATTTTTCCAATTCTTATTGTATTTTTCATACTTGTTTCATGAACTTTGTGAATAATTTTGATTGTTAATAAAACACATTAAGAATAAGGCAAGATGTAGTCTAATAAAGGGAATATTTCTCTATGTTATCAAGTCATAAGGGATTGATTATTTGAATAGTAAGACCACAACATTCATCCATCCACTCCATTAATAAGAGGTTCTTACTATGGCTATAATGATATTCTTTCCATCATACAACTAAGAATAAACTTGTGATCATTATTCTTAGACTAAAAAGTGAAGAAGAAAGTGGAAATGTAAAGGGTGTGACATCAAAGGGATTTGTGGACTCTCTTGGATTACTTCTGTTAGTCTTATCCTATTGTTAGATTGTATTATATCATTGTAGATCTAAAGAAAATTTTGAGTAAGAGTAAAATAAGTGCTACCTTATCATGCCACTAGAAAGGCATGTTACCCATGCATGAAGGTAGGTGGATTCTTAGGAAACTAAGAAAAAGTGCAATAACTAAACTCCTCTATTGGATAAAATGCCAAGTGACAATACTTCTACAATAGTGGTAGTCTTATAGTTGTAATTCCAAGAGATGAGACAATGGGATGTCATCGAAATGTGGTTTGGGTTTGGTTTGAATCTTGGATAAAAAGGCTAATGATTGCTTTAACCACTAATAAAACATAAGAATTCATTATGCCTATGGTAAGATACCTCATGTCCTAATTTTTGCAATCCCTTTTAAGTTCATTTCATCTCAGTATATGAATTATCATAACTTGTGGTTTTGTGTAACATAGCATAATTTTCCTAATTTAGTGGTACTAACATGTGTGTTTTTCTTAATAGGTATGTGTTAAATTCAACTCCTTAAGTTCTTAAGGACACTTTTAGGTGTGGTTATACAAGGGAATTAAGGTAGATCCTGGTTTAGGAAGGATCCACTTGTATAACTATTGTATCTTATACCTGCCAAGAGATTCCAGATCATTTTGAGCCTTCCAACACTAATAAATGTCAATAAAAACTTTTCATATTATTCAACTATCTGTTCTAACAACATGAATTCATTACCCTTCTCATCCATCTTATCAACACTTCATGAACTTTCACAGCCTGAGATTCCTTCTTTAAGAACTTTCCATGTCAAAGTTTGGAAAAATATGCATCATGCATAGTCTAAGATCCTATAAAAATATTCCATACATTCCAAACATTAAAAATGGTTCATTTTTAATCCTTAGAAGTTATCAAAAGAAGATAATTGTTGGCCTATGATATCTCTAATATCAGACCATAGAAAATCTATATATAGGTAGGGACTTCACCATTTTTCTTCATTTTCACATTTGAGCAAGTTTTTGTTATTTTTTTCTTTTGAATTTTGAGCTTTGACCTTATAGCTTTCAAAAGTGATAAGTTTCACATTATTGCTTTGATTTTCATGAATTNGGGGGGGGGGGGGGGGGGGGGGGGGGGGGGGGGGGGGGGGGGGGGGGGGGGGGGGGGGGGGGGGGGGGGGGGGGGGTTGGTTTGTGGTGGGTAGGTCACGAAGGGGTGCTAGTGAGGAATATATAAGTCAATTTTTTAAAATTTCTAATGCGTAGAAGGTATTATAAGAGTAATTTTAAAGGAGAGTAACAAGAATTTTTTAAAAAGAAAATTACTCATATTAAGGCTATAACAAATTTAACAGGACTCCTAATTAACCATACCAATTATCTTAAGCCATAGAAAAGCACTAATAAGATTATTTTTGGAAATTTCCTAACTCCACAATCATAATGAACTAAAAAATTAATGACAGTAAGGGTATGAGTAAGGTATAGAATTGTTAAGAATTTATGAGGACACTTTAGTAACTCCAAACCCTTGATTGATTGTAGATGGCTCTAAAGAGAGAAGCATAAGGTGAACTTCCACAACCCACAAGTAAGAGACCAAGAGGCTATGGGAGAGGCCAAATAAGGAAACAAGAGCCACAAGTAGAACCTGTGAAGTAGGAAGCTCAATCCTTCAATATCCATTAGAAAAATCCTACTACAGGACAGTCAACCTAAGCAAAGGCAAAAGGATTGCAAGAACAAGAACAACATCTCACACTATCAAAAGAATGCCTCCAGTCCATCTAGGAGAAATTGATCCTAATCATAGTAATTATGGAAATGAAATTTGGTTTGTTCATGGAATTTGTTCTAGAGGTGATAAGGATGCAACTTCAAGTATCATTACTATGGCCCATCCTATCAAATAGTGGTGAATGGTATTTAGGGGTGACGTACCAATTCTAATACAATAAAGAAGAAGCTGCTATGGTCAACATAGAAGGAGTATCCATTTCATAATTAGTTAAGGCACTAGAAGAAGCTCTAAATGTGCGCAATAAAGGAGTAAGATTAGCACATCTGTCCACTAGGTCAGACAAAGAAACTAGAAAATTGTTGCTAACAAGATCATATGGTAAAGAAGATAAGGAATACAATGAATTAACTCTAGAAGATAGAATTTATTTTAAAATTGGCACATATTACTTATTTTCCACCGAAAAACTCAATAGGTTATCCATGTATGCAATGAGAGAAAGTGTGATGTTGATAAGAAAGTACAATACCAATCTAGCACAACTCTATTTTATGGAAATTCAGAGGTAGTTCAAGGAAAAGAAAGTACAGAAGCTTACACTTCCATTTCCTTTCCTAATTAGGAAGCTATGCAAATGTACTAAAATATTAGGGTACACTAATAACATCCTTTGGAAAGCTCAAATTGCCTTACATGCTGAAATGCTCAAGCTAGCACCACCAAAGAAAGATTAGGTGGAGGAACAAATAGAAGCTAGGGAAACCAAACAAATCACTAAATAAAAACAAGTAGGACCTAGTGGTTAGCAACAAGA
>MNCI01020320.1:246556-292859 GCA_015680685.1 Gnetum montanum | reverse complement strand
ACCTAACTAGATTGAATAATTTAGAATAGAGAAAATTAATAACCTATTAGAGTAAGACAAGTAGTTGGAAAATGAGAAGAAGAAAGCAATGTGAAATGCCTTAATAGTAGAGGCACAAGCATATGCATATGCTAAGGCACTCATTGTAGCATAAGAAAATAATAAATAGCTCATTGTAGATGACGCTAGGTTAATTGACATCAAGAAGTAGAAGAACATCATAAAGAAAAGCATCCATAAATTGAGAGAACAACTGATGATAGTCAACCAAGACATGAGCCACTTAGTAAGAGAAAACAAAACCCTCTTAATGGAAGAGATATGCATGATTACACAAAAATCAACTATTGAGATTAGCATGTGGCAAAATGAAGCAAAGAATCATGAAAGGATTAAGAAACACTTTTGTAACTAGGTGGGGATGTATAAGAAAATCTATGAGAATGAGATTTAGATGGCTAAGGTTCAAATCAACGCCATAGCAACACAAAAGCCAAAGTAGTAGCCCATCTTGGATAGTTGTGCTCACATCCACCAAGCAAAGGTCAAGAATAAAAACCTATAGATAGAGGATCTGAAAGAATACATGAGGTTAGCTAACCTTCATTAAGCTAACTTGGCCATGTTAATAGCAGTCAAGCCTAGAAATGAATTTGAACAACAAGTAGTAGCCACATATACCTAGTATGAATAAGATTTTGTAGATTGGAAAGATTCCCTATAGAAAATTCAAGTGGTAAACTTTGAATTAGAAGCAGTTAACGCTAGCTACCAAGGGCAAAAAGATGTTGCAAAAAACCTAGCTAGAAGATTGTTAGATTACCATGAATTATGAGCAAAGGCTAGAGCATTTGAAGAAGAGTGAAGATAGTTTGCAGCATGGTATGTTAAGGCCAACCAAATGTTCCCACAACTTCCATGTTTGTGGGATGTACCCGCTCCATCACACATTGCATAATAAGCATGGAGAGTACATGACCTAAGAACAAAAGAGGAAAAAATTTAGGTGCTCCTAAACAGATACAAATTCTAGAAGCTTGATGATAAGGGGAAGCAACTGATGGAGGGTCCACCACCACTAGGAACTACATAGGTCACATCAAGCTTCATCCAATTTTATTTTTTTATCAAAGTTTGTTCTGTCATGTCTTGTGTCATTTTTTTAAAAAACCACTATGATAAAAAGTGTCATGTAAATATACCTCCCAATTTTGTAAGGAACTCTATCCTCATTTTGTTTTAACTTGAGGATGAGTTTTCAGTTAGTTGTGGGGCTATGATAAATTGAAGCTTCGAAGACAATGATATTAGATATACAATATTATAGCTTTGATATCGTAGCACAAGCTACATTGTCATATATGCAATATTACAGGATGCATGGTAGCCTATAAATACAACACTTAGGTGCATGGATCTAGAATAGATTTCAATCCATAGTAGAGTAACTCTCTTAGTTTTTTTTCATGATTTTAGTTCTAAGTACTTAGCAATGTATGTTCATAGTGTGGTGTTGAGTGATTGTACAGAGTCTTTATTTGAGTGAAGTGTATTTGGATAAATTTCATGACCAATAATAAAGATCGAGATTACTTGTCATCATTATAGCATCCACTTGGTTATCTTAATATTTACCTAGAATAATGTTTACCATTTTTACTTGTATTACTAGTTACTAGTTTCCTAGTTAATGTTTAGTTTTCCATGTACTTTACTTTCACTATTGTTAAGTAGTATGAATGCAACTAGTTTCTAGTGCTAAGTGTAGTTATATAGTAAGCCAATAGTATTATCACTTGATTCACTTAGTAGTGGTACACTTGGTAATCTCAGTGATGACTACATGAGTTCAAGGTATGTATTGTAAATTAGGATAAGATATCCATCATCATAGGATATAATAGAATTGTTTATTATTTTTCTTAGAACTAGAAACTCTTTTCACTTTATTGTATTTATTAGGAGAAATGGCCTATCAACATCAATGAAACACCATGAAAATTTTGAGGCCTTGGTAGTTCAACAAAAAGCTGGTGATTCAGGCAAAGGGTCGCAACAAGGCGCAACACAACAAGTTCCTTTTTAGAGTAAGAGCCTATCCAGCCACGATGCATGGCACAACACAAATGAATTTTAGAAGACAGAGCAAAATGACAGGTGCACAGTGGCAAGTTTTAGACCTTTCAAATCCTCTATGTTTCAAGAACCTTAGCTTTTTGGCATCTTACGCTGCATTACGCAAGATGACATAATGTAGCGTAATGTCAAAAAGCAATCTGCCACAACCTCAAAGATGGAAAATGCCAAAAAACTTCAGCAACACTTCGATTTTTTGTAAATGTACTATTTTACGCTAGATTACGCTATGAAACATAATCTAGCATAGTGCAGTGTAATCTAGCATAGTGCAGCGTAATACAAGCATTAGCAGTCCATGCGGCGTAATACGCTCTCCAGCGTACTGTAGCGTAATCAAGAAATCGCCTATCGCCAAATCTTCAACGAGAGTGATTTACGCTGCATTATGTTTTAGAGCGTGAGGCAGTGTGGCATCACAAACTTCATCAACCACCAGATCAAGTCAATGGCATTTTGCAAATTCAGGACACACATCACCTAAACTACGTTTTTCTCCTGACCCTAACCTTATAAATGCTCTAGTTGACGAAGATCAAAGGGGTTGGCAAAATTTTTCTCTTTCAAGATTGGCAAAAGAGCAAAAGAGAATCAGTGATTGTGAGAACATTAGAGTTGACTGGTAAGGACCCTTGATTAGAAACAATTGGCTAACAAATATGTTGCCCCAGGGTCTGATTTCCTTTAGCCCAGATTGGCTAGAATAAGGTAGATTGACCCTTGCTTGTTTCATCTCCTTTCCTGTTGTTGGCATGTGCATCGTCGAAACCGAAGCCTGCTTGTAATCATTGCATCCGAAGTATTGTGTTCATAAATTAAATCTCAGATCTTGTGGTCATACTTTCTGTAAGACTAATTCCTTGCATCTCATTTATATGGATTTGACAATCGCTCTACATTTACATCACTTTCAATTATTTTCTTTGGGATTAACAATATTGCATCTCCTCATAAAGAGTCGTTATAGAAATTTACTGATTAAGTAAGTCCTTGTCTGATTGACAAGATCATTTAGGATACCTTGGATTCATTTCTTTCTCCAGCACGGTCCTCACATGGATCCCAGGTTAGAACTGTGTACATGGACTTTTGTTCGGTATTTCCAGCGACTAACGTTTTTCGTCGTTACAATTTTCTGGCACTAGAAGGAGGGCCTTCATAGCTGATTGGCATTTTACGGGTAGTCTTGTAAGTTGTCTATACTTGTTGTCAATTAACGTAAATGTAATACCTCCAAGGTTGTTTACGAAATTGTGTGGTGCAGATCAGTCGCTTTGACGATTCCTTTGGAATCCTACAAGATAGAAAGCCCCAATTATTATCTTAGTTCACCTTTGTCCTTTCAATCTCTACTTTTATTTTCATTATTTCCGAATCGCGTAAAAAAATGACTACATCAACTACTGTCGTTGACACCACCAGCCTTGAGAACCCTTAGACCATGCAAGTCATGCCTCCCATGGTCGAGCAACCACTTAGTCTAGTGTGAGCATGCTGCTCCCTCAGGCTACAAAAGAAGGAGCCTGAGGGATAGGCTCAGCATAGGGAAAGCTACAATTTCCTCTATGCTAAGTTAGCGGCAAACCTGCCTATGTACCCACAAGAACTAGAGGAAAAACGAGAGTATGAGTTCATGTACTGCAACAGGAAGGAACTCATTCCCACACCTAACACTTTCATACCCTTGACAGATCAACAAAAGTGGATCCTAGATCAAATGTTGATGGCAGATACATCACCAGAAGAACTAAGGGTCTTTTTCTATGATGAAATGCTTCACGATGGACAAGACGATCTAGACTCTCACTCTGAAGGATGTAGTCATGTTGATTTCACCATGGCCCCTCCCTCCACAATGTCTCGTGTAAATCCGTTGTTGACGATCACCACATCTTTGAAGTTAGCTAACACCAATCGAGTCCCACATTCATCGTGTTTACATTTTCTTTCTCCAACTATCTTCCCAGGTGACGGTCCATCACAGATCATTCCTCAACAAGCACGATTACCTAACCCACCCCATCATGTGCCTGTGCCTATATCACCATATGTACACGTGGTACCTACACCCCAATTACTTACAACACCGACTTTGCTCCCAACTCACATGACAGAGCCTGCCACGATAGCATGGTGGGCTCCCAACATGTTTCTTATTACCCATCTTGCACAAATGCACAACCATCCCCACCATGAAAGTCAAGTTCCATAAATGCTAAACCCAGCTACGGGATTGCTGCTCATGCCCCGGGCTACACAAGCAGCATATCCAATAGCGCAGCTGATAGTAGTAGCTCCATCTGCACCAACCATCTAATGGTGGATGCCACAAGCAACACCTCCTACAAGGACCATCCTGATGGCAGCAACCATCGACCAAGCTGTTGCCTCTGTTCCATCACCTGGTGTGGCTCCACCAGCTGTTCCACAAACGACCTCGTCATCTACGGGTTTAGATCAAGCCTTCTAGCTCATTTAAACCCTTACAGAGGAGGTCAAACATCTCAAGGCTGCTGGTTCTGACACGGTACAAGTCATGGATTTTTTCCATGATGATCCTATTAGTCCAACAATCCCAATCCTCTCATTGCCACCTGGGATGTCCCTTCCCCATTTCACAAAGTATCATGGGGAAGGTGATCCCAAAGGCCACCTCGTCACTTTTAGGTTAGAGTCCTTATTGTTGCAACAATGGCTACATATTATAATCTGTGTCTTTGCTATGTCCTTAACGGGTAAAGCTTTGGATTGGTATGGAGCACTTCCATGTGCTTCCATTTCAACTTTGGAAGAGCTGTTAACCCAGTTTGTGACTCGCTTCAAATACAACCTGAAGCTAGAAGTCACACTGGACCAGCTCATGGGAGTCAAACAAGACCTGCTCAAGTCGGTCCAAAAGTTTATACAACAATGGAGCGCTACCTTGAACAAGATCCGCGAACCCATCATGGAGGCCCACCTATTGGCAATCTTCAAGGGAGCGGTCAACAACTTTATCAAGTCTAAACTGTATTACCTCACCCCCTATTCCCTTAGCCAAGCCTTTGCTCAAACTAAGAGCATCCAAGATGTGGCAGAGGCTAGTAAAAATTCGGCGTATGTAGCCTACAAAAATGCCCATAGCAAGGGTAAGGAAAAAGGCAAACCCACAATGATGATAGTGGCAACAGTTGCTGAAGGAGCCAAGAAGAAAAACAACAACAACAAGAAAACAACTACAGAGCTAGCTCAGCCAACAACTAGCTCAAATGATGTCAATCAAGAAGCTCCTCCTACCCCAAAAGCACCTCCACAACCAAGGCCAAAATTTGAGTGTAAAGATCGCTCAAATTACACATCTCTACTTGTGAAGCCTTCAGAACTTCTGAAGTAATTGTTGGGATCTGGTCACATCCGACACAAGACGATGTCTGAGGAGGCTCTAAAACATCACAGGTGCCACTATGAATTACTCAAGAATCCCTCCTTGGCCCAACCTAATGAACCACCAGTGCCAAAAAAATTTAAGTTAGACTAGTTCTGCAACTACCACCAATTGTGTGGCCATGACACAGACTACTGCTGGGCATTGAAGGATGACATTTAGTGTCTGATAAATCAACGTAACTTGATCTTAGATAGCAGTAGCCCGACACATCTAGAAAACTAGGTCATGCATGTGTACCAAAACCTATTGAATGCAAATAACATAGGGTACAAAATCAACATGGTAGGAGCAGAAGGCGATAATCAGGTGTAGCTAAAATGACCTTTCGTGTTGCGAATGCATCCTCATTTGTCCAAAATAATAGGTTAGTTAGCTCCAACGAGTGGCGCTCCAAAGCAGCCTTTCATCCTTCGAAATCTATCTCAGAATGCTTCTCGAAAGCCCCCTCTCATTAAAGTCGTGGCCCAACCTGCGCCCACATCCAGGGCACCCTTATTCATTAGGGTGTCAAAATCATCAACTGTCCCTCCTATGTACAGGCAATCTTCTAAATCAACCTATTGTACTATTGATATGACCAAGGACCCTCTTACTCTAGGGTTTCCCAAACCTCAACCCCTTGCTTTTGTACCCTTGGCCCCACTTACTAAAAATGACAAGGTCACACGAACACAACTATCCCCTCCCGGCCAAAGGAAATTCTTCTAAGCCAAATGTTACTCCTCCCTGTGAAATTCACCTTTTAGGACGAATGGAGGAGGAAAAGGATGACAAATAGCTCGATCGTGGGCGAGATCTCCTCGATGCCCTGGCTCAAGTCAAACAGGCTTTGAAATAGAAAAATACAACATTAAGCCTTTATGAATTACTTATGACATCGCAGAAGAATTGGGAGGCTATGGTTCGCATGCTAATGTCCATACCTGTGGATGAAAGCCTGCTGGCAGACGAAGAAGCAATCCATTCTATCATGGTTCCCCCCGTCACTAAAAAACCTAAGCCTACCCCATTGACCTTTCACAATGAATCCATTAAGGACAATCCTGAAGGTCAGGTGACAACGGTGCCTATGTTCATTACCATTCGGGTCAGCCAACACTAAATATGGAGGGTACATGTAGATGATGGGGCGGCCACTAATGTCATCCCTTATCCCATAATGGATAAATTAGGCCTGATTGATTAGATCAGCCCTACAATGACATCATGCCTAAAGTCATTCAACAGGTCATGAGTGCAGGTCAAAGGGATGGTCCATATCAACTTTGTAGTAGGAGACTAGTTCCCCACAGATGCTAGGTTTATCGTCGTCGAGGAGATGCTTGGATTCAATTTGATCCTTGGGAGGTCTTGGTTAGCCCAACTAAGGATAGTTTCATCACCCATCCACCAGGAAATCCATTTGCCTTACGCAGGAGGAGAAGTGGTTATCCGCGGTGATGAAATAACCCCTCAGGCCGTTAATAACATAGAGATAGAACAAGGGTCAGAAATCAAAACACCTGAGAATCAATCCCCTGTCCAAATACCTGAGCAAGTCAAGACAGTGGTTGATGATAGTCGAACCTGGGCTGAGTTACCATTCCAAGGGGAAGATGGTGACACAAAGGAAAAGGGCCATAAATCTTCCTATCCTTATGCACCGTTAAAGATCAAAGCAATTAAGAAATGGTTGCAAAGTTAGCCGGTAAATGATGTTGTCCGATTACTACAGTTTCATCAGCTATTCTATTCATGTCTACCAGTTATAATTTACGCATGTATTTACACTTTCCACTAGCTAGTCTCATTATGCCTATATTTTTATATTTATGTTTCCACTAGTTATCTTCACTACTCCTGTCACTCAACGGCTCGAAATGGCCTTAAACTAGCATTTTCATTTACGCTTTGTATCTGAATCTCATTTATGCTTGGAATGCTAATTTCATTTATGCTTTATACCTGAATATAATTTACACTTTGTACTTGGATTTAATTCATGCTTTGTACCTTAAACTATCCATGGCCTGAAATGGCCTTAAGCTACCTCAGGCCTGAAGTGGTCTTAAACTATCCTAGGCCTGAAATGGCCTTAAACTATCTAAGGCCCAAAATGGCCTTAAACTATCTATGGCTCACAATAGCTTTAAACTATTTATTTCAATCACACTTCACCCTTGCACTCAAAAGCCAAAAGCCCGAAAGGCTATAAACTAATGATTTCATTTACGCTTTATATTTGAATAATTTAGCAGTCCGCAATAGTTTCAAACTAGTAACTGCATTAACACCACTCTCAAAACTACTCATGATTTACAGTAATGACAAAACCTATGATCCTACTTGTGCTTTACATAAAAAGAAAGCAATAAAGAAAATATCAAAATTAACATCAAAATTTGTGTTAAATACGTTAAAAGAAAAATATTGTCTCTTATTTCATTACACCACAATAAAGTCCAAGGCTAATTTAGCCATGCTATGTGTCTCCCTTGTTACCACTATCTCTTGTATCCCCTAGTTCAACTTCTACTTCAAGGAGGTCATCCTCATAGGGGCCATCCTTTGCATGAGGAACCCCTTCATGAGGGTGGCCCTCTTTGTTAGGCTCTCTAGTGGGGTGCTGTTCACCATGGTATTGATTAGCTTGATTACGCTCTATTTCCTGTAAACCCTCTTCATGAGGTCCCTCATTAGCTTCGCCCTACTAAGGATTCTCCTTTGGTCACTCTTGCAATCAGACATAATACATACATTAACATCTTAGTCAAAACTAAGCATAACAAAATTGCATTAATATTGCAACTAACCTGTGATGGTCTGGCATTGGCAGCAAAGGGGACTTGTTCTAAGCTAATCCACAGACGTTGCATGATTTTGTCCTCGGTGAGATCAGACCAAACCCCGTCCCCTAGATTAGTTCCAGCCTTTACCTTCCCCTTTTCCACGAGAGTCCATCGAGGTGCTTTGGGGAAGAAAGAAGGGATGGTAGTCTCACCTCCGGGGAGAGTCACTTCCCTTTCTGGAGAGGCACTCACCGTCACTTGTTCCTAGAACTTCTCAAATGCTTTGGAAGCGCCAATAATGTTGAGGAATAGCCGAAGGGATTGAGCATCAATGGCAGAGTCCCTATAATGTTGATAGAAGGCAAAACTTTCTTATTTGTAGACTTTTTTATGATCTTTTTGCATCTGCCCCCACTCTTGGATACTCATGCTAAAGTCCTTCCAATCCTGGTTCTTCTGAGCTAGGAGGTCCATTTGCATACGCTGCTCCACCAGTTCACGGCTAGTTTGGACACTGTTCATGATGACACTCCAATAATGGGTGTAGTCAACAATAGCTATCCTCCAATCCTCGCTTCCCATTCCATGGGCTTGCAAGAATTCATTCTGTAATCTTAAATCCCCAACCTCATCACATAGGGCCACCCTCTCCTTCTCCGACCTTTGCAACCTCTTCCAAAGGTCCTCGTTTATACTTTGACATTCCCATAAGGAGCGAGTCAATCGTACAATACATTTCTACATTTTTTTGTAAATTTTGTGTGGCACGATGGTCATTTCTGATGGGGGTTTGGTGGCATCTAAATCGACAAGCTTTGACGGATCCCATCTAAGACGAGCTCCTAATAGCATAAAATGATAGTTTGGCATAATTAGGTAGCGTAATGGCAGGATAAAATAATTTCTGCATAAGGACTATAATGTACCAGCTTCAGGATCAATTTCCTCTAAGCAACTGATCATGTCTTGGACGACGCCTTCCATGAAGGCAAATTTATCAGGAAATTCACCCTAGGATCGAGTCACCACTATTGTCAAGTGTGCGCTCTGGTCACCTGTTACGAAGAATACATTCCATATAAGGACATGAATGAGGCATTACAATGACTAGCACAACCTCTAGAATTTGTATAAAGTCTACTATGCTGTAAGAATTAACTTTATCAAGTAACAATCCACTTGCCTTGTCTCATCCCAGCCGAAAGAACTTTGGCATCCTCAACCGCTACTTCCTCTTCCCGCGCAGGAGCTTGTTCACTCCTCGCCTTATTGACTGGGGCCTCCTCTATAGAAGCCGAGGCCCCTTATCCACGTTGTAAGACTATAGCCCCTATTTCAGGGGTCAACCATTCCACAACCCTTTCCCTTACTGTCATGCAACATGGTTAGTTAATGTAAGATTTCACTTTTGTTCAAAAAATATTACGCTATGCAATAGTGTCTCTAGATAAAACATGACCATTGGTACATTTCACCACTTACCACCTAGAGGATTACTCCTCTAAAACTTGATTTGCATTTTCTTCTCCATGCCACCTGCTGGTTTGGCAGATTCCTTGGTCAAACGAGGCTTTTTTCATGGAACTGATGAATCCACTATCTCATTGACCAGATGCTTCCCCCTCGATACATCACCAGTGTAAGAGGGGGGTGCCCCACCCATGCTATCTTGGCCCCACATTCGAAGTGCCACCATACTTCTAGTTATTATCGACAACGATTCCCCAATCCCTTCAAGAGGGTCTTATGATCGGATAGTGCCAAAGATATAGGAGATCCATGGTTTGGAAATCTGACTGTGGTCTTGTTGTACCTAGACCCCATTCCTCTGGACTACTAGAAATTCGGTAACATGCCGAAAGCAAGCTATGAAGAAGATGAAATGCGCATTGAAGTGGGACTCAAGCTTCTTGCGAAGCCTAACCATCTCAACGTGCAAGCCTTTAGCAAAATAGCTCACCTAATTGAGCTATGTCCCCTCCTCTAGGACCTCTCGCATAATTTAGGCCTACTTGATGGTGAGAAATCTCCCTTGCGAGAGTGTCTTGGGGAACGCCCAGGCTCGGAATAGAGGGTAAATAGAATGGGCTACCTCCAACTCGATCCTTTCAACGGGGATTCCCTTAACCTCCTTCCTAACCCCTAGCCACTCCTCTATCTCTTGCTAGTACTTGGCACTCCTCTTTGATTTTTCATCTATAGGAAAATCATCAGAGGGAACCCCGAAGAGATTAACAAATATTTGAGCGTCAATGTCAAAATTTACATGCACATTATGCACACGTATGTAGAGATGCTCAGCCTCTTCACTGAAGGAGTTGACTACGGTCAACATTTTGCCTACAGTAGCATTAGGGGTTATGGCCAAGAAAAGGTCCATCAGTCTAGCCTCCTGAATATTATTGGTCACTATTATTGGGGCTACTCTATGGCCAAGCGAATGTTGGACCTCCTTTATGTCACCATAACAAAAGAGGAGACTATTGGTCTCGCGACTAGAGGCCATAATCGTAATCTCCTGTGATTACCTGACTACTAACACAAAATAATAGGTAAGCCACCACCAACTAATAACATTGATGCAATTCATCATCGTGACAAAGCCTACCAGGCCCAAAGGGTAAAGGAAATAGAGGAATTTTCCTTCACACATCTGCAATGGTAAGGGGAGGATCTAAGGTCTACTCCCTATCCAACCATCCTAGTATCTTGCACCTAGTAAAGAAGTTTGCATAACGGGTAGGATATTCGGGGATCTCAAACGCCAGTTGTTCCATGACGGTAGCCCACATGTTGCTAATAGAGATAAACTCCCCTAAAGCCCTTTCGACCAATGACAATGTATCATTATTGCCCATAAGACCATTTTCATTGATGAAAAATCTACACCATAGATAATCCCTTTACGCTCAACACGCATTTAAATAGTAGTTAGCACTTTACAATACTGCGAAGTGAAATAAAACTTACTCACCTGCGTAATGCATGGTACCAGGTGGATTCTAAAAGTAGGTTGTGAGATGACGAGCCATGAACAAAGTGTTATAGGTGTAGTAGTAGTTAAACCTAGGGATCTCCCAGATCTAGCTCAAATGCCTCAAACCCCTGGTGCTCTGTTCGCGGTCTTGCACCTGCATCATTTCAATCACACTGTCTGACAAAAATGCTAAGATGCTCTGTGTCGAACCAACCAATAGCATCTCTAAAATAGGAGCAGCTTCATTGCTTGGTAGATGTGACTAGACGATTACACTGTAGTTACGAAGCAAGAATTGCAAAAAATCCTGCGTGCCCCTTCGGAACCATACCGGCTCCCCATTTATATGAGCATGAGGAGGAGGAACATTGGCCGCGAGAACATGGATGCAGCATAGAACTCCCACAATGTCCAAAACGATTAGGATAGGCTTTAGCATAATGCTGTAAAAAAATGTATTACGGTCAGACAAACTATTTAGACAGGAACATTCATCATGCTACACAAGGGTTTGCACGATTATCAGAAAATCATAGAGTACATTGGAGAAGCATGACCAAAATCACCCAAACCCTTGTAACAGCTCAAGGTCTGTCCTTGACAACGGTGATGAAGGCAACACTGCGTATTACCCCAGCATACCAGATAACTATTAGAAACAATAAAAAAGAAGAAAAAATAGGACTCCATTTATGCCATGCATAGATACAGTACTTATATTTTCAGCTATACATCTACACAGTATTACTCCATACTCCCTAAACTTCCATGACATTACAAAGTCTATTAAACACAATAGCCTAGCTCGTGTAAACAAATATTAACGCCTGATGCAAAATGCATATCCAAAATATGAAAAGACACAACATGCGTATTCAAAATAAAAACAACTATGATGCTATTACAAACATGACAATAGTGCAAAGAGGTAGACGGTGATTTACCAATTAAGCAGAGTAACTTCCCGAGCCTTTACTCTGGCCTGTGAAGCCCGCTATAGACTCTCTTACACTTCATCAATCCTGGCCAACTTGGCGTTCTTTCCTTTGACCTTTGGTGCTATGGCTACAATCAAACAAAATCTTTGTAAAGTCGTCTGCTCACACTTTGCTTACGCTCCCATCTTGCTATAGCTAGATCTAAATTCATGATATCGGTAACCTATTTTGAGAGTGAACCACTGGTTTATAAACAAAATGCTTGAAACTAACTGATTCTTCCTGCTCGATCAACGTAGAAATTTCCTGAAACACTGGTGTCAGTATGACATGGGACACGAAGATCAGGGCATTAATTTTGTAGATATCGTGCTAGTTACGGTCTGAAACGACCCTAAACTAATACATGGCTTATCACCTCATAATTTGGTCACATTAACTAGTATCTGTGCAAACTTTCAAATTCAATTATTTTGGCACACTAGACATGCTACGTTACATCTTGCATCCTATTTCATACGCTAGCATCTAGGAAGCCTAACTTGCCCTTTATTTTCATAGACCATGCGTATTTGTAACAATCCACTAAGACCTTAAACTGGAAACTACTCTGATAAGCAATTCTGACACAGAAACAAATAAACATTTATCATTCAATAGATTGGTAGAAAGACAATGTAACAACTTCCGTTTTTGACGATTTTGCATGGCCATTTGCAAATGGACGCAGCTTTATCTGCACCCTTAGCCTTAACAGGGCTGCATGGGAAGATAATTAGACAGTTCAATCACATGCTAGTAGGAATGAACCTTTTCCTTTATGACGTAACTATAGCAACATTGGAAACATCCTCGGACTGACCAGAACATCTGGCGCAAACATTCGACCTGGAAGCTGGTGATGTGATGGGCGACCCTCTCAGTGAGATCCCTGTGGTTACGCACAAGGGTGAAAATAAAACTCTTAGGGTTAGTTCTTTCCTAGACTAACAGATGCAAAGTGACATGACACGAGTTCTCCAAAACAATGCAGCCGTATTCGTGGTGTCATATGAAGACATGCCAGGTCTAAACCTAAGAATGATACAACACAACATAATTTTAGATCCACACACCAAACCAATTAGATAGAAGACACAAAGGATTAAGCTAGAAATTGCGCTAGCAGCGCGTAATGAAATCACCAAGTTGTATTAGGATGGTTTCATTCACGTCGTTGATTACTCAAACTGGGTGTCCAACATTGTAGTTGTGTCTAAGAAAACAAGAGGTATACGAATTTGCATAGACTTCTGGGATCTAAACAAAGCTACGATTAAAGACAATTTTCTGTTACCTAGTATCGACCAACTAATTGACACAACAACTGGCCACGCGCTCCTATTCTTTATGGATGGCTTTTTAGGCTATAATCAAATTCGTATTAATCCATAACATCAATTGACCATGACATTCATGACACCCTGGGGAACCTTCTGTTACATCATGATGTCTTTTGGACTAAAAAATGCTGGAGCAACGTATCAACGAGCCATGACATACATCTTTAGTAACTACCTATTAGGGAGATTGAACGACTACGTGGATGACATAGCTATCAAATCTATAAAGTTAGAAGATCATTCATAAGACCTAGAGTTACTCCTCAAACGATGTCTCAAACATGACTTACGGCTTAACCCAAACAAATGCGTATTCAGAGTCAAAATCGGACACATGTTGGGGTCTGTGGTATTAGAGACTAGCATCTAAGTCAACCTTGACAAAGTCAAGGTCATCGTTGGTTTAACGCCACCTACAAACCTCAAGGAACTACGTGGGTTACAAGGAAGGCTTCAGTTTATCAGGCGGTTCATTTCAAAGTTAACAAATAAATTACACCCTATGCAACGTCTCCTGAAGAAGGGTGTTAATTTTGAATGGACCAATGACTGCCAGTGTGCATTTGACAATTTAAAAAAGGAGCTGCAACACTTGCCAACAGTCTTCCCACCACAAAGGGATAAGCCTTTTTACATCTATCTAGCCAACTCAAATGTGTCTATAGCTGCGCTACTTTGCCAAAAAAGGAACGATGGGTCAGAAGCCCCTATCTGCTACCTCAGTCACACTCTATTTGCGTATGAGACAAGGTACAATGAAGTGGAGTGTAGCTATTTGGCATTGGTTTTTGCACTCAAGAAATGTAGGCATTATCTCTTCCACAGTCAAGTCAATATCATTTGCAAAAATAATGTCCTGCGAGCTATCTCGAATAACTTGTATGAGAGTAGTAGAATAGCTCGCTAGAAGGCTATCATAGTGGAATTCAATTTACATTATTTTGGCCAGTCATCCACCAAAGGCTAGGTCATAACTGACCAATTAGTAACATTACCGATTAACGATCAAGCTACAATAGAGACAGAATTCCCAGATGAACATGTACACAGTTTAAGGCCTATGTCAATAGGCTCTGAAGCAACGTTATACTTCGACGGGGCTTCAACCACTAGAGGCAGCAGTGCTTCCACTGTTATTATGATTTCCCCTGAGGATGTGCATCCATCGGCTTACTGCCTGACATTCCCTTATACGAACAATGTGGTAGAGTATGAGGGGCTCCTCAAAGGATTGTTGACAACAAGAGAACTTAAAGTTCAACACCTAGAAATTCAAGGTGATTCAATGTTTGTCATCAATCAAATCATAGGAGTCTATGCCTGCAAGGCTATGCACCTATAGCCCTATTACGATATGGCTAAAGATCTCTTGAAATAATTCGTAACAACCGATGCCCAACACGTGCCGCGTAATGAAACCACTGTGGCCGATGCATTGGCCACATTGGCGCTAAACGTGCCACCACACTTGTTTTCCACTTGGCCCACTTTAATGATGGAATGCATAGATCCTTTCATTCAAGCAGTAAAAATCTCTTCATTAAATGTGGGAGGAACGTCAGAATGGTATGACAACTTTAAAACTTACCTTCTGCATGGCGAACCACCGCACGAGCTAACACATGCGCAAAAAGATGCAGTGCACAAGCGTGCCAGGAAATATGTCATCCTTGGAAATAGTACCCTCTATAGATGCTCTTTCGATGGGGTATTGCTTACCTATGTTAACAATGACCAAGCACAGTGAATAGTTAACAAAGTCCACAAAGGGTTGTGCGGAGGACACGTAGCCCTGCGAGCAATGACCGCTAAAATCAGACGCTTAGGGTACTATTGGCCGTACATGGAAAAAGATTTCCTTGCCAAGGTTAAGATGTGTGACACATGCCAATGTTATGTAAGTCTAATACACATGTTACCAACTAAGTTACACACTACCCAGATTACTTGGCCATTCCAACGATGGGGACTGGACATCATAGGTCCCATCGCACCCAAATCTTCCACAGGACATAGCTTCATTATCACCGCCACCGAATATTTTACAAAATGGGTTGAGGCTATCCCCCTATGGAAAATTACATCTCAATAGGTTTTCCATTTCATCTTAGATAATATTGTAACCAAATTTGGACTCCCTATGACTATTGTGACTGACAATGGAGCACAATTTAGTAGCACAGAGACCAAATCTTTTTGCAATAATCTTGGTATCAAGCAATCTTTTTCTTCACCTTATTACCCACAAGAAAATGGGCAAGTAGAAGTGACAAAAAAAATAATTATCAATCTGCTTAAGAAGATGCTCAATAGTAACAAAAAATGATAGCATGAAAAAATCCTCTATGTGCTATGGGTGTATCGTACAACGTGCAGAACAGCTATAGACAAGATGCCCTATAGCCTGGTCTATAGGTCTAAAGTAGTGTTGCCCTTGGAATTACAGGTTCCCTCATTGTAGATTTCCCTATCCACAGTTATAAATGAGACTCAACACAATGAGTCTAGAATCGTGGATTTAGATTCAGTGGAGGAGAAACGCATCCAAATGCTCGACACCATCAAAAGATATCAAGATAAATAGAGACAGAAGCATCGGCACAACCCACATCAATGACCGATTGAGAAAGAAGACTTAGTTCTCAAGGCCATTTGCAAACCGGCAAGTAGGTTCTCTACAAACTGGCAAGGCCCTTTCCTAGTCATTGGCACATACGGAAATGGAGCATTCAAGTTAGCAGATACCAACCGTAACGAACTAGCAAATCCAGTGAATCATTTGTATCTAAAGCGATATTACATCTGCACGTCGACTTGACAAAAAACTCAGGTAACAAACATCTACTACGAAGTTAAACTGACAAAGTTATACATGTCAACTACAACGTAAAACTGACACTTCTTGCACGCGTCCGCCAAGACACTAAACTGACAAAGTCTTCCACCATCTACCATGACATGAAACTAGCAAGGTAAGCACACATATGCTAAGATACTAAACTAGCACAGACTTGTCCTTGGGTCACAACATAAAACTGACACCCACAGCAAGGTCTGTTAGGATCATAAACTAGCCCTTCCACTGTCTACTACGACATAAAACTAGTAGATTTCAGTTTGCCCAGATGTTAAACTGGGACCACGGTCTTCTGAGACTTAAAACTAGCAACAATGGTCAACCAGGACCCAAAACTGGAATCTATCAATAGACAATCCATGAAGCAAGAGTGCGTGATCATTCTTGCACAGTGTCCTTAGTAGATGGAATGGGCAAGGCGTTGGGATAGACGCAATGCTGTTACCTCGTCGGAATTTTGCTGATTCCTTGGATATGTTGAAAGGCATACTACTGACCCCTTGGAGATGTTGCTACGATGACCGCTTTGTAGCTACACCTCTTAGGATCAACTTCGCCACTTGGGGCCAGAAAGAAACTATTTTCATCTGCAGTCTTAGCGGCCTCCATCCATCACCGTCACCAAGCTCTATCCTAGAAAATTCATTTAACTTGTTCTTTGCCCAATCATTTGAGCAACATGAATCTGGCTCTCGACGGTAGCTCCATGAACTGCGACACCAACATTGGGATGCTTGCTTCCTATTACGGTTCCCGTTTGATTGTCTATACTCTCCTTTTTTCTTTGGATGGGACTTGTTTCAACAGCCTCCCTCCTTAGTGATCAAGATGTTTGTTTCTGGCTCTTTGTTCTTTGTTATTTTTGGAAGGTTACTTGCTACGATAGCATTGATCAAGAACACTCTCATTGGAAGGTGAGATGTTATGGTGTTTTGAGGTGGCTACTCAGACTAGTCTGGCTACTTAGAAGTGCAAACCCTACCTCTCCCTCCATCGGATGCTTTACTCTATTTTCCTCTTTCCTTATCCTTACAATCATCCCTACCTTCGTCTCTGCTTGTATAGAACGTGATCATTAAGTCAATCCTTTTGCATCATCATGTCCACAAACAGGTGTAATGTAGCTCGCCAAAAAAAGGCATAGGGGGTAACGCTTGGAAAAATGGATGTAAAATGACTCATCTAGGCCATATGGGCGTAACACAACTCATCCTTGCAAGCCCCCCATATGCAGTGTGCCAACGTAACCTTTCGCAAACACATTAGCGAAACGACATAATGACTGGTTCAGAAAAGCTCCATGTTCATGTATTTGAGTCTTCCCTGAACCTACCATCTCTAACTCTTGTAAGATTGCTCCTATATCCTATGGCCCTCCATCTTCGCACTTCTAAGTTTGACAGAACAACATTTGACCAGTCTCCAACAGACATTGTTAATGCCTTTACCTTTCTCGTGTTTCATATTCTTTGTCGACGTCTTTTGGGAAAGCCCTCTAAACGTCAACAAAGAGGGACCATTGAAACATCATGAAAATTTTGAGGCCTCAGCAATTCAACAAAAAGCTAGTGATTCAGGCAAAGGGTGCAACAAGGTGTGGCATAGCAAGTTCCTTTTTAGACTAAGAGCCTGTCCCGCCACGATGCGTGACACAACACAAATGAATTCTAGAAGACAGAGCAAAACAACAGGTGCACGGTGGCAAGTTTTAGACCTTTCAAATCCTCTATGTTTCAATAATTTTAGCTTTTTGGCATCTTACGCTGCATTACGCAACCTAGTATAATGCAGCATAATGTCAAAAAGCAATCCGCCACAACATCAAGGACGGAAAATGATCAAAAAATCTAGCAACACTTTGATTTTTTGTAAGTTTACAATTTTACGCTAGATTACGCTATGAAATGTAATCTGGTGTAGTGCAGCGTAATCTGGCATAGTGCGGCGTAATACAAGCATCAGTAGTCCATGCGACATAATACACTCTCCAGCGTATTGTAGCATAATCAAGAAATTGCCTGTCACCAAAGCTTCAATGAGAGCAGTTTACGTTGCATTACGCTTTAGAGCGTAAGGTAGTGTGGCACCGCAGACTTCAACAACCACCACATCAAGCCAATGGCATTTTGCAAATTCAGGACACACATCACATAAACTACGTTTTTATCTTGACCCTAACCTTATAAATGCTCCAGTTGACAAAGATCAAAGGGGTTGGCAAAATTTTTCTCTTTCAAGATTGACAAAAGAGCAAAAGAGAATCAGCGATCGTGAGAACATCAGAGTTGATTGGCAAGGACCCTTGATCAGAAATAATCTGCTGACAAATATTCTACCTTGGGGTGTAATTTCCTTGCACCTAGATTAGCTAGAAAAATGTATATTGACCCTTGCTTGTTTCATCTCCTTTCCTGCTATTGGCATGTGTTTCATCCAAATCAAAGCCTGCCTGTAATCATTGCACCCGATGTATTGTGTTCATAAATTAAATCTCAGATCTTGTGGTCATACTTTCTGTAAGACTAATTCCTTGCATGTCATTTGTACGGATTTGGCAATCACTCTACATTTACATCGCTTTCAATTTTTTTCTTTGGGATTAACAATATTGCATCTCCTCATAAAGAGTCATCATTTTTTCATCAAATTGTTATAGAAATTTTACTGATTAAGTAAGTTCCTATCTGATCGAAAAGACCGTTCAGGGCACCTTGGATTCGTTTCTTTCTCCACCACAGTCCTCGCATGGATCTTGGGTTAGAACTGTATACACGGACTTTCGTTCAGTATTTCCAGCGACTGACATTTTTCGTCGTTACAATCAACATATTGTATACCTCACTATGAATTAAACGATACCCATAGATTTTACTAGCTCACATGGAAAGACAACGATCATGAAATTTAACCAATTATTAGCATAATCACATTGCCTCATCCATGGATTACGATTTTTTCACATGTGAACACCTATGACTTGTATGGTTAGGTGTTGGATTACTCCACTGCTCATCAATTTCATTCTCATCCATCCAAATAGCATAGCGATATGCATTTCAAATCTCAAGCAAGAGGTTAAGGGTTCATGCTTTTTTTTTCACTTTTAAACTATTCGTACAATGATATACTTAGAATTTTTTAGCAAGTCAAGCCTTCACAGTGGATTATGAAACATACATGATACATAATATCATGCATGGACATGCATGATAGTTAAGGCATGGTGAGGATACTACCATAGGTAAGGCATAAACAATGATGGGAAATCATTAACAATGACTAGAAAGGCACTAGTGGTGATGGGTAAGCACTAGCAACAATGTGAAAGGGTACTACTAAAAATATTAAAGAGGATTTTAAATGTAGGTTTGATGTGGAGAATAGTGGCACATGAGGGCTAGAAGGAGTATGTTATTGCTAGTAGACTGTAGGAAGGTTGCGATGAGTGAAGATAGCAGTAGAGAATGTGGGGTGTGATAATAGGTACTGAAATGGTTGATGGTAACAAAATTGTAATAGTAGTAGCAAAATAAGAATAGTAGTTACGATGGTCGATATGTGAAATTGTTGCATAGTAGGTGACAGTTTTCAAGGTGCTACACTACTATGTAACCTCGATTGCTTCAATGATAGCTAGGCACTATGGGCCATATTAGGATCTATGCAACCCCTTGAGGGCATGCATAACCCTGTGCAACCTAATGAGACCCCTAATATGGTTGAGTAGCTATGTGTATGTTTGTGTGTGTATGTGTATACATGTGCTTGCTAATTGGTTAATAGAATGAGGTTTAAAGCAAATCTACATGAAGGGTTGCAAGTTTGATATTGAAATTTTGAATTTTAATTTAAATAAAAATTATTATTATTTAATTAATTATGGTACATTATATGAAAAAATTTCAATGACAATAACTTCTCAATTGTAGCTCTGATTGAGGTGAAACTAGTATTGTTGAAATCATCTTGACAAGACTTATGCAATTAATATAGTTTTAGGGTCCAAAAAAATATGTTAAATTTTCAATATTTTCAAAAATTAAAGTAACCTATTATACTAAATTATCCTTAGGAACCTTACTTATGGATAGACTTAGAGATATGGGTTGTTCAAGTTAGTGTACTTAATTTGAAGGAGAAGGTTACCAAAGTATAATATATTATTATTAACTAACAAGTGTTATGTTTTCTACCAAACCATTATTAGTAATACTTATTAGTTAAGTAGAAGGAATTTATAGTTAGCTTGACTTCTTTATGTTAATACAAAAGACTTCATTAGTAATTGGACCTAGATAGACTAGGGGTGATATGTTCTTACTATATTTGAGAATTAGTTGTTTTATAAAGTATAATTGGGGAAAGGATTACTAACATTATGTTAATTTTATTTAGTTTTATAAATTTGTTAGTGATCCAAAGGTAGAAGGTTAGTACATTTATTACCATGTTAGATAATTAGGTCTCTATGGAAAGTAGGATCCTATAATAAGGTAAAGTCCTAGAAGACTAATCTATAGAAGGATCATTCTTATAGCCTTTTTGGAATGACTCTAAGGATTACCAAAGTTATCTTCCTAAATTAAGACCTAATGGTTTGAGTTCTTAATGACTAAAGAAAAATCTAATACTATTGGCAAATAGATAAGAGTTAGCAGACTAATGTTATTCTTATATTATTAAAGTCTTTTGTAGTTGATGTACCTTGTTGATGTATAGTAAGATCTTATCAAAGTTTAGTTGTCGATATCCATAGAAGTCGATGGAAAGATATATTTCTTTATTGGTATGATTCAACTTGAACATGATGTACCTCTAATAATAGCTTGTGGTTCATCCTAGATCATGGTTCATGAATAATTATAGAATTATGGTTGGGTCATGATTCTGATTGATACTAGGTCATGATTTACTTGGATACCAATTGACATCCTATTTCCAAACATTAGGAAAATGTTAAATATACATAATTTGACATTATTCACAAAGAGTATGGTAGAGAAATTTTAGAAGAAAATGAAAAGAAATTTCATTAATAAAGAAAATGTCAAAATAATATATGTATTTTGGTCATGATTTGAGGATTTACTGGGGTTATCTTCCTTTGAAACCTATCTTTTCGAGGTAATCTAATACTTCCGCCACTGTTAAGCCTATTTTTAGTTATAATAAATGGCTAGTCAACTTTCTGTCATGCTTCACTTAGCATTCGTTACTCACATTTATTGACTCTACAATTCCATGCTGGAATAAACTCTAATTATTAAAAATACCTTAGGTTAAATCACCAAAGGATATCTTAACATATATTCTTATTATTATAACATGCCATTTTATTAAGGGTGATAAATCATAAATGGGCTATGTTGACTAGGCCCCATCGATTAGGCCTCATTGATGTAGTGATTGTTTTTGCTTATAAATACATGCTCACCAACTATGCTTATGGCATGTCTTATCATAGTTGTAGGGGAATTGTTGCAATTTTTTCATTTGGAAGCTAGAATATTTTTTCTAAGTTCCCATAGTAGAAGTCAAGAGTATACAAATCTTTATTCAAGCACTATTGTACTTGAGCACAATAGTGTGTGTGGCAATAAAGATGAGCTTTTTGATAAATCTTATAACACTTTGAAATAGATTAATTATTTATTTATGCATTTAATGTTTTATTCAATTTCCTTCAATGCTTTACTTAATTAAATAATTAATTAGGCTAAACAAATCTAGATTAAGTAGTAATTAATTTCCTTTAATGCTTTAAATAATCCTAGTAATGCTTAACGTTTGGTAACCCAATAGTGTTTAATGTGTGCAAGATGTGTACAAAAAGTGGGATAGGATGCTTATGTTAGGATTAGTTAGATTAAATTAGCAATTAAATTACTTCATTCCTTTCATCCTTCATTTTAAGCACCCAAAACATAAAACATAAAAATAATAAAAATCATATGCCTCGATAACACTTAATCATACCTTTGCATATCACAAGTGTAATTAGGAAGACAACCAATGACTATTAGGATAAGTTCACTTCCTAGAGGATTATGTACTGGAAGATAAAGGGTCCATAGAAATTGACTAGATCATGCATGAATGCTTAGTGATTTATATGGTTAAGCATAGGGGTATTCACTACTCATCATTGGTGCCATTGTTGGAAACTCTTTTTGTTTTAAACATGTGCTATATAGGCATAGTGAAAATCCTTAACATCATTGGACAAACCCTAAAATTAAAATCATTATAAAATTAGATATAATAGTTTAAGCATACTTATATTTTATTCTAATTGGAAAATGTCTTTTTCTCACAAGCATGATGATACTAAACCACTAGTGCCTCAAGAATGCAGGCTGGTATATACTCATCTAGATGAGTATGTGCCTAACTTCATCTTCATCCTACATCAAAATGAACAATTGTAATGCCTCTTGATTTATCTATGCCTGGGAAAACTCTTAGGAGGTTAGGCATCTAGGATCTTCAAGGAGAGTACGTTGTGCATGATCATGACTACCAGGACTATCGTCCCACTTGTGATGGTCAAAAACGTCGGTGGCTAGAACATTGAGAGGTTAGTAGGCATATAGCCTAACCTTGAGTCCATGCAAGGGCCATGTTGGAAAATAGAGATAGGGTGCCCTGAATGACCTTGTTGATCAGACAGGGACTTACGAGGTGTTAAGACGATCATGTGTGAGAGGGGTTTAAGTAGTGTTATGTGCGGGCATCAGGGCTGACTAAGCTAGAGTGTAGCAAGGTGTCCCAGCCTGATAATAGTGCTGTAAACATGAAAATATGTATGAAATAGTAAGAAAATGCAAGTGTCATGCTGAATACCAAAGAAAAATTCTTGAGAAATGCAATAGAACTTGAGAACAAAAGTGCACCACCCCAAATGGGGGAGCGTAGCTATTGCAGGAAAAGAGGTGAAAAAGGTACATAGTGTACATGCAAGCATAGAGGCGGCATATTGTTGATGTCAACACTCCCATGCTCTCATGGGGCCATGATTATCAACGTCTCTATTTCTCTCTCTTAATAACCATAGTAAAAATCATGCTAGTAGTGGGCATTTAAACTATCGGGTGGTGGTCATCAATGACGACAGTTACAGACATTAGTGGTAAATGTTTCAAAAGTTACAGCGGTTATAGCCATTAATGATGGTAGTTACGGTCATTAGTAGCAGACGTTTCAGAAGTTACGATGGTTACGGACATAAGTGGGTACTTAATTGAAGAATGTGGCTATTATTACACAAGAAGCAGTGGCGGTTTCTATAGTAGTTATATGAAACGTAGACATCATTATGGATGGTTGTAGCAACTATAAAATGTAGTCTAGAGGCGGGCTCTTCAGATGAATGGAGGGAGTTCCAAAATAGGCTCTGGCTATCAGTCTGGAGGAGCAACTTTCTCTCCACTAAGCAATAGTTTCCTCTTTTCTTTATAGGCTTCTAGTTGATCTTCGAGGAGGGTCCAAGGCAGGAGCTAGTGGCTCAAAATCAGATCCTTGTAGGTCTTCTCGACAATGGCAAGAGCTTGTCTCAGTGGTGTAGATGTGGATGGACGATCTTCCTCTCTATGGTGATGCACAAAAGGTGGTAGATGGTGGTAGGCTTTAAGAACTGTAGTTGCTGCCCTGTGCATACTGTGGGGGGTATTCTTTGTTTCTCTTTTGCTCTCTCTCCATTTCTCATGGCGATCACAGTCCTCTTGCCTAGCAGTGGATACCATTGGTAGTGATAAACCAGCAGAGTCAGTCGGACCAGGGAAAATTCAATTCTTTTAATTACTTATTATATTGAAGATAATTATTTAATTTAAATTCTAGATTTCTTTCTAGTTTATTATTTGCAAAAGGCCACATAGCCCTCTCTAGGTAAGACTATTCTTGAGTTTTCATACCCATACAGGAGGTGCTGTAGGAAATAGTCTCCTAAAACGAGTTTTCTTTCCTAGTTTTGTTGTGACCAAAATTTACGCATCAACTCCTTTTTGGCGCTAGAAGGAGGGCCTTTCTCCTACCTTTTGTTTATCATCTTTTCTTTCATTTTTCTAGCCATTGTTATCTCATTTTCGAAAATATCTATTTTCTATCCTTTTCTAGTTCCTATTCTATTTTTATTCCCTAAAAATCTCATTTTTCTTGTTTCAAACTTGTTTTATTTAAAATTTATGTTTTTAGCCATTTCCTTGAAAGATCTTTTTAAAGAATTTTTGAGCCCTTTATTACCTATTCTCAAAAGTTCATTTCTTGAAAAATTTTGGGTCTCATCACCCATTTTTCTTTAATCTTTTTGTTGTTGTGTTGTTTTCTTTTTTTAAAATCCTTGTTTCCCAGTCCCATTTTTGAATTTGTGTTTTAGCGGTCCTTACCTTAGTCCTAGGTTAGGTATGGTGGTTTTATTTGATTATGCAATATTAAGTTTATTTTTCTAAAATCTTGCATTTTATTGTTTCCATTTTTAATTTTATAAGTATTGTAATTTTATACATTTATTTTTATTTTCAATATATATTTAAAAAATAACATATTTTAGTTTTTTTAACCAAAAAATTATTATTTCAATATTTTCTTTTCTTTTATGCAATTTTATAGTTTTATTCTAATAACTACATTTTAAATTTATTAAGGAAACAATGATCCTCACATTTTCCAAGTTTTATTCCTAGGAGAGCCCAAACTAGGATGGTAGCCAATCAACCCTCAGCTCCCTTGGTCAATAACCCCTTTAACTTTACGAACTACCACAACATCCCAAAATCACTTCAAAACATAAATGTGTTCTATGATCCTACAAACCCTACTAGTGATGCCCACCAACATGTACAATGCTTCGAAACCTTACTTGGGATCTACAACATCATCCAAAATGATGTGGCATGTAGGGTATTTGTGACAACCTTTAAAACCAAAGCAACCCAATGGTTTCTAATGCTCCCTAATGCCTCCATTAACTCATGGTAGGAGTTCAGAAATAAGTTTTTAACTCAGTTTGAAAAATTCACAAGCCTTGCCATAGCATCTAACAACTTCACCAACTTAAGAAAGCTACCTAGGGAAAATGTTAGGGATTACAATCTAAGATTTCTTTACCAGCTTGCCTATGTGCTAAGTGAGATGCATCCACAACCTGATGGTATCCTCAACTTTTACCTCTCTACCATCAACCCATTCTTCACCTATGCCATCAAATTGGACCCTAAGATAATAGAAATATAGGAAGTAATGGCTAAATCTATGGAGCTAGAACAAATTACCCTTATGAACAACATTCAAACCCAATTTGGAATGATGAGAATTAGCAATCCTATGCAACATAGTCCTCTACCTCTACCAACTTTCCTAATGATCAACACTATGTTCCAAACTCCCGTTCCCCTTCAAATGGCTCAACCTATAAATAGCTATTTTTAAGGTCCTACATTTTCTCCATTCCTACCATCTAACACTAGTTTAAATGAGGATCAATCAAATGCCTTAATTTAGTCCATCATAAACCCAAACGAGGTACCTAATCCTATTGAACCCACAACTCAAGCTCAAGATCAAATAACCTAGATATTAACTTCACTTCGAAAACTTTCCAACGAAGTAATTGAATTAAAGTGAAACAACAACAAGGGTCCTATACAACTAGAAAAGCCTAGTTCATTAGTCAATGATAATTATTTTTGCCTCCATAACACTAGGCAACATTCTGAGAAGACTTGTCCCCAATTTTTAGCATTGTATGGCAACAACACCCAAGGTCAACAAAATGAGAAAACCCATGTTATGGTTCTTAATGTACCTCATCAAATATAAAATGAAGAGGTTTCCTCATTGGAGCAAGTTATGGTAAGCGACCACAACCCACATAATGCTTGCTACTATAAACTTAGTGACATCATGAACAACCCACAACAACAAACTAGGAATGACCCTTACACTCCTCCAAACAGAAGAGCTGCGAGTCAAAGTAACACAAATACTCAAACTAGGTCATCCCAAACAAACACCCCACAATGATCAAACCAACCTTCTATACTTAGAAGAACTCCACCTCAACAAGAAGCTAAAGATAAACAAGAGGCTTACAATTTAGTTGAGGATTTGAAGAAAATTAAAGCTAACATCTCAATGTATAACCTTTCACAATTTAATGAAATGAAAGAGGTGGTTCAAGAAATAGTTCATAAACTAGAAACCAATAAATGAAAATCCCAAACCCCTAAAAGGAAAGTTCACTTCACTGAAAGTCCTAACTCATTATCAGTACAAAATGTAAACAATTCCATGATGAGCAAGAAAGGGCAACCTTCTTTCCTAACAACTCTAATTATTTTAGGAAAGAATGTTCACAATTTTTTGATGGATTCTAGAGCAACTATTAGTGTAATGCCACTTGTGGTATGTAAGACTCTAGGAGCACAAATGATACCACAAACAAAAAATGTGATTCAACTTAATGGGTCTAATGTACTTGTAGTAGGGTCATTAAAAGGAGTGAAAGTGCAACTTAAACAATACCCTACATTCACATGTTAGATAGATATCCTAGTAGTTAACATGTTGTCCACCTATGGTGTGCTCCTATCTAGGACTTTTGAAGCCAAGTTTAAGGGCTTCTTTATGGCATATTTCTCAAAGCTATTAATCCCAATCAAAGGAAAATCTGAGTACACGAATATACCTGGAAAACCCTTCTACAAACAAGTAATTACAACCTTGAATCAACAAAATCAATCTTTGGAAGATTGAGACACTAATCTATATGTTGGGGTTATTGAGGTTGAGCATAGTGAACATGTTGAAAATGACTATGTGAGTGGAACTACAAAAATAAATCTTATCTCTCATGTAGATTCTACCCAATCCTATTAAGGTTCTAGAGAAGGTGAAGAAAGCTATGGAGACACCTTGCCTTATCAACAACATGATGGATTTCATCTGAGTAATCCACCACCTTTAGGGAAAGAAAAATATATAAATAAAACCCTACCTCTTAAAACATTTGAAGGTGTGCTAAATTTTAACAACACATCCATGGAACATTCTCCTAGAAAGGCTATATTTGATGATCCACCAAGACCTAGACCTACCATTCAAACTTATTTCAAAGAAAGACTTGATACAAGCAAGTTATGTTTATGTCTTGATTTTTGTCTTGACAGGAATTATGTTGGTGGAGTCTTTAAGATAGGAGACCTAGTCTTGGAAAAAGGTAGAACATGTGACAGTGAAAATCTTCAATGTAAGTTCTCTCCTATTTGATCAAGCCCATTCAGAGCTAAGGACATCATTGGCCCCAATGTGTGTAAGGTTATTGATGTGCAAGGACATAAGTTACCTAGAAATTTTAATGCATTTCATCTAAAGTATTTCTACTCAGGTGCCTCACATGGACACCTAGTAGATTCTTAGTTGCATGTTTTCTTCCTCTTTTTCATGCATTTCATTTGTATATAGTCATATTTGCATATTTTCTTTGCACTTCCATCATTTCTTTCTTAACATATTATTTTGATTTTTGCTTTGCATATGATTTTAATAATCATTATGGTCTTTTGAGTTACTGGGCATTGGTTCATCAGAGCACCATTGAGAATAATGTTGGTATAATGCTTTTTATAATATTTTTTATTGCTATTACATAAAATCTCTTTTATACTATATATTTCAATAATGCTTTGATTCTCCCCAGTCTTTTTCAAAGTTTTACTTTGTATAGTTATGTTGGATTATGGAGCATGAGATTTGTGCTAACTTATCATGTAATCATCATGATCATGTAAGTGTAGGATAGGTGATGTTGGAGAGTGGTTAGCCATAATCACTAGGTGACCTTGGAAAATCCCATTTTCCCTCTCATAAGCCCTAGCCCTTAATTGTGATGATCCATAGTTACCCTGTGAATACTAGGCTGAAGTGTGTTCATCTCCACTTTAGAATACTTAGCCACCCAAGAGACTTGCTATGATGCTTTCAAATTGTAATTAGAGGCACATACACGAGGGTTGAACCAAACCATGGGAAAAGTTCTAAAAGAACTATGTTCATTGGTAATGCAGCTAATTGGCCAAACTCATGTTGGAATTCCTACCTTAAGAATGAAGTACACCATGGGCAAAGTTTCCTAAAAAAAAAAAAGGAAGGAACAAGGCCATGTTCATTGGTAGTGTAATAAGTTCTTAAGTGTGATCGGGTCTGGCAGCTATCCTAACTTGAACCTCAATTTCCCATT
The DNA here is from genome assembly GCA_015680685.1 of Gnetum montanum. Taxonomy (NCBI): domain Eukaryota; kingdom Viridiplantae; phylum Streptophyta; class Gnetopsida; order Gnetales; family Gnetaceae; genus Gnetum; species Gnetum montanum. The sequence continues at coordinate 264,139 of MNCI01020320.1, read as the reverse complement.
TTTTTCAAAAAAAAAAAAAGAAGAAAGGAAAATAAGCCCTTTTTCATCCATTTTCTTTCTCAATGTCAAAAAAAAAGTTCCAAGGAAAAATCTGAAAGTTATGGCTAGCCAGAATCTAATATGAGCTTATCCTTATTAATTTTAGTATGGATCTTGTGCTCAAAGTAGTTCGCATGCTGTTGGCTTTTACTTTCTAAGAAGATTAAGAAAAAAATCATAATTATATTTTAATTACATATAAATGTATGTAGTTAAAATAAATAAAATTATATATTTAGAGTTCAATTAAATAAGATGGTGTGGTTTGGGTGGCCTGTGTTTAGTTCTCTTTTGATTATATAGTTATTTTAATCATGTTTAGTTTAATTTTAAGTTTCCATTTGCTTGTTTTGTGATGTTTGTAATTCTCTATCCATCGCATCATTTTAAAATTTCTGTGGTCTTGTTCCTTGCATTGGCATGCAATTAAACGTTTAGGGACTAAGTGTTGATGTCAACACTCCCATGCTCTCATGGGACCATGATTATCAACATCTTTATTTCTCACTCTTAATAACCACATTAAAGATCATGCGAGTAGTGGGCATTTAAACTATCATGTGGTGGTCATTAATGGTGGTAGTTACAAACATTAGTGGTAAATGTTTTAGAAGTTACGGTGGTTACGATCATTAATGATGGCGATCACGGTCATTAATAGCAAATGTTTTGGAAGTTACGATAGTTACAGACACAAGTGGGCACTTAATTGGAGAATGTAGATTTTATTACACAAGATGCTATGGAGGTTTCTTTAGCTGTTACATGAAATGTAGACATCATCATTATGGATGGTTGCAGAGACTATAAAATGGAGTCTAGAGGAGGACTCTTCGGATGAATGGAGGGAGTCCCAAAATAGGCTTTGGCTTCTAGTTTATCTTTGAGAAGGGTCCAAGGCAGGAGCTAGTGGCTCAAAATTAGATCCTTATGGGTCTTCTTGGCGACAACAGGAGCTTGTCTTAGTGGTGTAGACATGGATGGATGATCTTTCTCTCTATGTTGGTGCACAAAAGGTGGGAGACGGTGGTAGGCTTTAAGAACTACAGTTGCTGCCCTATGTGGACTATGATGGGTAGTCTCTATTTCTCTTTCTCTCTCTCTCCCTCTCTCGTGGTGATCATGATCTTCCTTCCTAGCAGTCAATACCATTGGTAGTCACAAACCAGCGTCAATGGGACTCGGGAAAATTTAGTTCTTTTAATTACTTATTGTATTGAAGATAATTATTTAATTCAAATTCTAGATTTATTTCTAGTTTATTATTTGCAAAAGGCCACGTAGCCCTCTCTAGCTGAGACTATTCTCAGGTTTCCATACCCATACGAGAGGCACCCTAGGCAATAGTCTCCTAAAACAAGTTTTCTTTCTTGGTGTTGGTGCAACCAAAATTTATACATAAACACATAGTAGTGTAGTCATAGTCTCTAGGATGTTTGAGATGTGGAACTGATAGCTACCATAAGGATTAACCCTACTAGGTTGGTTGTTGTTGTGTTTTGCAGGTACAACGGTGAAGTACATTCTAGGATGTGCCAAAGTGCAAAGTGCTAGGTGTGCTTAGGTGCTCAAGTGTGAGAGTGCCAGAAATGCTCAAAATGCCAAAATGCCCAATGCTATTTTCATTTTTCAACACCTAGAATCCTGAACACTAGGGTATTTATAGGAATAGGGTTAATGCAAAATGCAAATTGGGTGCCACGTGGCATGAGGGTAGATGAAGCTACATTAACCTTGCTACACTTCCATCAGAGTAAAAAAGTGCTACACTCTAGAGTACTACAATGGATCTTAGAGATTGCTGAACTATGACTACATTGCAACGAGTGCATGTGCTAGAGTATGAAGGACTGCAATGTACTTGTAGATGAAGCAAAAATATTGCAACTTTGAGGCTGCACTTTGGGACTACATCATCCCCTCTTTTGAGTAGGGTCAAGGGTAAGAATAGGTTTGGGAACCAATGGGGATGCAGAAGAGCTACAAATTCTTGATCTTTGTTGCTAGAGAAATTTTGAAGCTAAGATGAAGGCTAATACTAACTTCTGGAGGCTTTTGAAGGTTGTCAAAGGCTTTTCTTTAGTGTTAAGTTGGCTACACTTTAGAGCATAACACAACACTTTTCAAATTTTGCAAAATTTTGATGTCCAACACTGGTTATGCTGGCTATGCTCTAAAGTGTAGTAAAGTATAGCAGGGATACTTAGCCAAAATTTGACAAAATCTATAGTTTTCTTTTAATCTATGCTAGCTATGCTCTAGGGCGTAGCAGGAGAGGTAACCTTTGGAGTTAGAAAATTTTTCAAATGTCTATTGTATGTTGAGCTAGCTTGATAGCTTCTTACCTAACACTCAGGCAAAAATAGGCACTGTAAAGTATGCTATGTTGGCTATGCTGGGGAGCATAGCAATCCAAAATATTTTGCATCCCAAGCAATTTAACAACTTCTATCTTGATACTTGGGTGAACTGGCCACTGGAACATGTGTTACACTAGCTACACTAGGGAGCATAGCAAGCATGGCAACCTAGGAGATAGAAAATTTGCCAAACTATTTCATTCATTCCAAGCAACCTTAACAAATTTTGGCTTGGCACTTGGGCAAATTGGTTATGGAAGTGTGTGCTACATTGGCTATAGTGGGAAGTGTAGTAGGTAGAGAGAGCATAGTATGATACTTAGAAACATTTTCATGTAGCTGCTGTTGACATTTAGAAAATTTTGCAAAAAAAGCCTTGATGCATGCTATGTTGGCTACATTGGGGAGTGTAGCATCAACAGTTAGAAAAATTTTCCAAGTTCGAAAAATTTTCCAAGTTTGGATACTTAGAAAAATTTGCAATTGGAGGGTTGAAGCCTAAAATTGGTGGTGTTTCATTGGACCATCTTTGTTAATGTCTAGAGGACTATCCCAAGAGAAGTTGATAAAGAATATAAAACATCATGATAAACAAGACACCAAAACTGCTCGTCAGTGTCTAATTAGACAATGCTTCATTGTGTTCAGGAGTGCTAAGGACATAAAGTATGGTACAGAGTAGGTTAAGGAGATGGATCAAGGGATAACAAGTGGGACAGATGCTCATTGTACATGTGGCTGTGGGATGTAGCACCATGATGGCTTGTTGCCAAATCATAATTCCTCCTTGGAGCATTTGTGAGTGAGTCAACATGTAGAGATGACTTGCCCCTAATATTTTGACCTCTTGTTGGAATGCTTGTGAGATGGTCGATCCAGGGTTGGACCAGTTGTGAAATAGAAACTTTGCTATTTTCTTCTTGGGCACTTGTTTTATCCCATTTCTTTTTTCTTATGTATTTTCTCTTCTTCTTTTGTTTTTGTTGCTTTTTTTACTAGAAGATGTTTGTTGCTAGGTGGACTACATGCCACTCAATAGGATTTTTTTAGAGGCAACTAAATTGCATCTGTAGAATAGGTGTTTCCTCCCTGAATGAGTTGTGTTACATCTGTTTGGGATTTGAGTAGCCCACAAAGGCTTACCATGGGATGAGTTGCATTATGTCTATCATGGGTTCTACAGTTGACTAAAAAAAGGATGTTATGTGCATCAAAGATGCTTGCAGGGAATGCAAGAAAATGTCAGGTAAAGGGGAAAATGTGAATAGGCTATAGTGGGATAATAGGGATGTACAATCTTGAGTAGCTTGGTGAGTTAGAGTGGACACATCAGAGTAGTGTGATAACTTACGACCATGATGAAACATATATTTTGAACAACTTTCTTGAGGCTTCACCCTACAAATGCAACATAAAGAAAACTAGAAAAACAAGCATACCCTATGAGATGAAAGTGACATCGTATTTGCAAGGGCACTACAAGGTCTGCAAGTGCATGTAGTATTCAAAGTAGGAAGGCCAGTGTGTGCAAAAGTGGTGGCATGCTACAAAAGCTCTAGCAGCCACACCGAAAGTGAGCACTCAAGTGGTTAAAGGCATTGGCAATGCAAGTGCTTGGGAGTTCTTACCAAGGACAAGGGCTAGCAAACGAAATAGATTGGCAAGGGGCTAACCTATTGGATGTTCTTCCTAGCCTAGGTAATGGTGAGGGTTGGAGGATGGTAATGCTATCACTAGGCCACAAGACTGCTAGTTCTCTAGGGAGTGATGCTAATGGTGAGAGCTCTAACCAAGATGACTGGCAATGATGGCAATAGCTCTAGAAGGTTAGTAAGATGCTTGAAGGTATCTATGGAAGATCAGCAAGATGTTGAGGATAGTGACACTACAAATTTTCTAGAAAGTTTTTCCTTGACAACATGAACTTCATTATGGAATTGCAACCCTGACCCCACCTTGCCTGAGAGGTGTGGGTAGGCAACAAATTATTGAAAGTATTCACACTTGCTTGTCTGTAGTACTATGTTTGTTGAACTGTGAACCCAATTTTAGTTCTTGGTAGATTGCATGCTATGCTAGTTTAAGGTCCTAGAAAATCATGAACATAGTTTAAGGTCCTGGAAAATCATGATGCACTAGTTTATAGTCCTAGAAAACTACTATGATAGTTTAACATTATAGCAGATGATGGATTGATAGTTTAAGGTCATAGCAAACTATGCTATGGGTGCTAATTTAATATCATAGCCCTAGGAAATTCTATGCCAATTTAACATTGTAGTAGACATTCTATGCCAGTTTAACATTGTAGCAGACATTCTATGCAAATTTAACATCATAGTAGATGTTATGTGCTAGTTTAACATCATAGTGGATGTTTGCTTACCTTGCTTTGTCATTGATGCAACATTACACACTAGGAATAGTATGGCTTTAGGTACAAGTGGTTGATTGGATTGGCAAACTCATTTCCATCTAGATTAGCAAGCTTGAATGATCAATTTTAATAGGCCTTTATGACCAAGAAAGGCCCTTCCCAATTAGCTAAGAATTTTTCCGTAGGTCCGTGAACATCCTTGAGAACCATGTCCCCTTTCTTGATCAGACATTAATGCTGATTGTGATAATGTCTTTGCCATTTTTTTCTTTGTACCACTCGATGCGATCAAGTGTTTGCATGTGCTTCTCCTCTATAGAGCCGAGTTCAATGGTTTTCAACTCATTGTTCTTAACCTCATCAATGAAGCTTGAGAGGATTATATGGAGTGATGGAACCTACAATTCAATAGGAAACATTGCTTCAAATCCATACACAACACTATATGGCTGTACCGTCCGAAATTGTCGGTCTTCAGCTAGAAGGAAACAGAGGCTGTGGGATCACAGGACATGCACAGAAGATCCTACCTTCACCTGAGGGTGAGCTGGAATGAATGAAGGTAGAGTACCTTGGGTGGTCCACATGCAGATCAGACAAGGATTTCCTCAAACGTACACTGAAGTGTTATACGCTGGGTTATACATAAACAACATGACAAGAGTAAATCAGAGTGTAAACAGTGTAACTGATGTGATCAGGGCGTAAATGTAAACGAGTGAAAATAGAATACATGCAATAATTAATGCAAACTATAAATGATTTTGGGAAGAAACTGTAACGATGGCATTACAGAATGAAAGTACAATGCACCGGTCTAACGCAGTTGTGACTGGAACACAAGGCTGAAGAAAAGCCCCAGTGGATGCAAGGATGATTGTGGCTGGTTCACACTATATACACAGCGTAGAGGCTGTATGCTCAACTTACAGGGTTGTCCAGCGTAAAAGGTTTTGTGCTCTAGTTCGCAGCGTCTCTACTCTCTGGTGTGCTCTGGGAATTTTGCCAACCGACCTGATCTAGTGCAAAAATTGGGCTTTTATACAAGGTTTTGACGGTGAACTCGGGTTGGGAGACAAGTGGCATGTTGACTGGGTGCAAGAGTGTAAAATTTACAAGTGTACAATATGTTACATTTGCTGGGCGTATACGTTGAGCGTATACATTATATCAGGTGCGTGTAGACTCTGGGCGTATAGGCTGGAGGTGCTGAGCGTATTTGAACTTGGGCGTAGATGTCGTGGACACTGGTGTATACACTGGGCGTATACGCTGATGGTTGCTGGCATATACGCTGGGGCATATAAGCTAATGGTTGCTGGCGTATACACTGGGGCGTATACGCTAATGGTTGCTACCTTGTACCAAGTCTTGTTTTGCGGTGCTGTCTCCATGTCGTCTTCAGGAATTGCATGCCTGGCATATACATCGGTTGTACCTGTTGGGTGCACATGTGAGGCGTGTATGCTGGACATTTAGGCTGGGTGGATACACTGTGAACTTGAGCGTAGACGTTGGGCGTATATGCTAAGAATGTACACTTGGGCATATACGCTGAGACTGCATACTTAGTGAAAATTAAGCATCTAATCTCCGAAGTTGCCATGTGTGATACCAAATGTAGCTGTGGTCGTCTGTGGGTCCTAGGGACCTACTTGGTGTTGGACAAGTACTAAGCTCCAGATTTTGTGGTGTTTCATTGGCCCCTTTTTGTTGACGTTTGGAGGAATCGACTAGAGAAGCCTTGACAAAGAAGTGCAAAACACCACAAGCAACTTGATAGAGACTTTGTCCATTGCCACTTGACTAGACATCATCGCACCATGTTTAGTAGTATATGGGATTGGGAAAGTGGGATTTGTAACTGGTAGGAAAATGGGGATTATGGGGACCAGTAAATGCCCAAGGGATTGTGCTTGGTGAGAAGGGGATGCTCTGGTGTGTGTCATGTTGATCCTTGTCAATAGCCATCATTTAGCAGACTTGGAATCCAAACATGTGATGTGCGTCCTTTGGCAGAACAAGACTCTTGGGTAGTGTTCAAGAGAACTTGCTGGCAAGACCAACGCCGTGGGAGTATGTGTTACATTCTTTGGAGGAATAGGGCCCTTGTTTAGTGTTTAAGAGGAACCTGTTGACAGAGAGCCAAAGCCATGCAATTGTATATTTCCAGTTTATTGTTTAGTGTTTCAAGACAATTGCCTTCCTACCTGGGGCTCTTTTTTTTTGAAGAAAAATTTGTTTTAATCACGTACTCATGCTCAAGTGCTACATTGTGTCTTGCAACTGCTTAAAAGTGTTACAGTGTGCAATAGTATACTCGAAGTTTTGAGTGTACTGGGTGTATCAAACATGTGGCTGAGTAGAGTGTGTCAGTGAGTAGATAGAGAGTGTATCGAGAGATGGGGATGTACTAACGAATGGTTTGATTTAGTTTTTCCATGTGTGCTGTGAACATCGTTCCATCTTGCTTGTGATGAAGTGCATTCTTGTGTGGAAACCTCTGGGTGTCATCTTGCAAACATGACTCCAAGGAGATAAGAAAACCATGAGTGAATAAACGAGCTTAGACTTACACAGCTACAGATGGAACAAAGATGCTGAAGGAGATTTCAGGCACTGTATATGAATGGCAGCAGCATTGGTAGGATCATCTGATGGCGAGCGATGCAGTGATAAAGTTTGAATATGGCAGCGGATTGAGGAACCAGAGATGAACTTACCAATTTATAGTCTTGGCAGACTATCATGGGTTAGTTTTATGTCGTAACCTATTGGACATTGCCCATTTAGCGTCGTGGTGGATGTTGCGTTGCCAGTTTCTAGTCTTAGCGGACCATAAAGAGGCAAACTAGTTTATAGTCTCAGCGGACTCTAACGAGTGTGACTATGGCAATTTACTATCATGCCAGACGGGCACTAGTTTATCATCATTGCAGACACAGTGTGGTATCAGTTTATTGTCATGATGCCAGGACAAGCTGTGGTATCAATTTTAAGTCATGATCCAGGACTATTCTGTGGTATTAGTTTATAGTCATGACTCTAGGACTCGCACGTACCTGAGCTTGTACTCAAATGTAGAACGGTTTTAGGAATAGGTGGTTGGTTGGATTGGCAAGCTTATTCCCTTCCATATCAGCTAACTTGAATGCTCCATTGTCAAATGCTTTGGTGACCAAGTAAGGCCCTTCCCAGTTGGCTGAGAATTTGTCCGGGTGTTCCCGAATGGCCTTAAGTACAAGGTCACCTTCTTTAATAGGGTGCTTATGGATGTTGTGCTGGTGTCATTGCTGTTGTTGTTTTTGATACCATTCGATCTGATCGAATGCACGTATACGTTCCTTCTCCACAAAGCCCAGGTCAATGATGCGTAGATCATTTTTTTGTCCTTCATCGAGGAGTCTGAAAAGTGTGATCCTTAAAGATGGTACCTATAATTACAAAGGTAAAATAGCTTCTGAACCGTAAACAAGACTATATGGTGTTTTTCCTGTTGAAGTTTGGTGTGTAGTATGGTATGCCCACAATGCGTATATCAATTGTTTGTGCCATTTGCTCTTGCTTTGGGTAAGCATCCTCTTAAGTATTGCAATAATCATTTTGTTCGTTGCCTCTACTTGCCCATTGCTTTGAGGATAGTAATGGGATGAAAACGAGTGTTTGATCCCTAGACTTTCATAAAAGGTTTTGGTCTCGACACTGCTAAATTGTGGCCTATTTTCAGTGATGATTGTCATGGGAATGCCAAAGCGGGTTACAATGTTTTTGAGAATGAAATTGCATACATGTTTAGATGTAGTTTTTTGAAGGGGAGCAACTTCTACCCACTTCATGAAATATTCGGTTGCAGTTATGATGAAACTATGCCCTGTGAAAGATGAGGGTGTTATTGGGCCGATGACGTCCAATCCCCACTTTTGAAAGGGCCAAGTGATTTGCGCTGTATGCAACTCATTTGGTGGGACATGGATTAGATTGCTATGTTTTTGACAAGTACTACATGTTTTAGACTTGGAGAGACAGTCGTATTCCATGTGTGGCCAATAATAGCCTAAGTGTCTGATCTTTGTTGCCATGGATTTTGGTGCTATATGTCCTCCGCATAGTCCGTTGTGTACTTGTTTGATGATGCTTTGGGCATCGGTACTACCAACGCATGTTAGCAATATGCCTTCATAAGATCTACGACGTAATATGTCCCCTACCACGGTATACTGCTTAGAACTTTTTCGTACTACATCCTTTTGTGCATTTGTTAGATGTCATGGTGTTTCGCTACGTAGAAGGTATTCTTTTATGTCATCATACCATTCTATCGAGTGTGTTGTACTAACACATGCGATCAACAGTGTGTCAAGAGTATCGGTTATTGGTTCAGCACAACTAGTTACGGAGCTTGGTAATCCATGGAACATGTCTGGCGATATGTTTAATGCTAATATGGCTAACGCATCCGCGATGGTGTTATCATTTCTAGAATCTTGTTGCACATTGATGTTTTCAAATCGCCTCATTAGGTATTTTGCCAGGTCACAGTATGGTTGTAAATGTTGGGCTTTGCATGTATAAACATCTGTGATTTGGTTTAAAACCAGTTGTGAGTCTCCTATGACTATAAGCCGTGTGATGTCTAGAGCCAATGCTACTGCAAGACCTCTAAGGAGACCTTCGTACTCTGCTATGTTTTTGGTACAATGAAAGTTAAAACGATAAGCAAAGGGTCAGATTTCCCCAGAGGGATAGGTGATGACAGCGGCTACACTTCCCCCTCGAGAGGTGGATGCTCCATCAAAGTTTAGAATGACATCATAGTTGTTGGGCACTATGTCTATTGTGCTTATATTCTCATTCGGGAATTCTAGCTCTATTATCGCTTGATCGTGTGTTGGTGACGTGGCCATTTGACTTGCTATGGCTTGACCTTTAATTGATGATTGCGCTATGTAGTGCAGGACAAATTTGGCTATCATGGCTTTCCAGCGGGCTATTCGACTCGTTTCATAAATGTTTCTTGTGATGGCCCTGAGCACATTATCCTTGCAAATTATATTAACTTGGTTACGAAAGGGGTAATGTCGCCATTTTCTCAAAGAAAAGACCAAAGCTAAACAGGACCTCTCCACGTCATTATACTTTTTCTCGTGGGCAACTAATGCATGGCTTAAGTAATATACAGGGACTTTGGTTCCGTCATCTTGTTTCTGGCAAAGCATAGATGCGATCGACGAATCTGAAGTAGTGAGGTAAATATAAAACGGTTTATCATTTTGAGGTGGATAAACTGTGGGTAATTTGGCAAGTGTTGTTTTAATGTTATCGAATGCTTCTTGACACTGCGGAGTCCATTCAAAATGGATGTTTTTGCATAACAAGTGGTTCATAGGTTTTAGTTTTTCTGTCAATTTTTCTACAAAGCACCTGATAAATTGTAATCTACCTTCTAGACCTCAAAGTTTGGTAAGGTTGCCTGGTGGTTTTAGGGTTGTTATCGCCTTAACCTTATCGGGGTCTACTCGTATCCCTGCTTTTGAGGCTATAAATCCAAGCATTTTGCCTATCTTGACGCCGAAGACATTTTTTTGGGTTGAGTCTCAATTCATACTTTAAACAACATTTTAATACCAGGTCAAGGTCTTGTATATGTTGTTTCGATGTTTTTGACTTAACCACAATGTCGTCTACATAGTCGTTGAGCGAGTGTAACATGTAATCGCTAAAGATGAATGTCATCGCTCTTTGATACGTGGCCCCAGCGTTCTTGAGACCAAAGGGCATCATTGTGTAACAAAAGGTTCCCCATGGTGTCATAAAGGTTGTCCGAAGCTGATGTTTTGGGTTGGTGCGTATTTGATTGTATCCCTAGAAGCTGTCCATAAAAGATGATAGTGCGTGCCTAGCGGTCGAGTCAACAAGTTGATCGATGCTGGGTAGAGGAAAATCATCTTTTATGGTTGCAACATTTAAATCCCGGAAGTCAATGCATAAGAGAATGCTTCCATTCTTCTTCGGAACAATGACCATGTTGGATACCCACTTGGTGTAATCAACAGCCCGGATGAAACCAGCCTGATAAAGTTTGGTGATCTCATTATGAACTGCCAATGCCACTTCGGGTTTAACCTTTCATGCCTTTCGTTTTACCAGTCTCAATTTCAAATCAAGGATAATGTTGTGTTGGATAATTCGAGGGTCTAACCAGGACATGTCCATCTAAGACCAAGCGAATGCTTTCATATTTTCCCTAAGAACATCTTCAATGTTTCTGGCTAGTTGCAGTTTTAGTAATGTGCTTAATTTTAGTATTTTAATTTCCCCATTGGACATGGTTATTGGGGTTTCGTTCAACGGGTCTTCGGTGATATTTTCAGCTTCTATGTCGAGGGATTTTGTCATACTTTTGTAGTTGTCTGTTGTTTGCTGTGTTGAGGCTATGACTGCATCATCTGTTGATGAACTTAAGTGGATGAGGTTTATGTCATTGTCCCTTGTAATTTTTCTGTATGGTCCATCGATAATTAATGGTTCGATTAAGTGCTGGCAATCCATCAGGCTTGCTCCTGCCAATAAACAGAGAGCTGAATGAGCTAATGGGTATCGTTCTATGTTCTTTCGTAATTTTAGATAATGTGTACATGCATGATGGTGGATTATCGTCAGACTGGGACGCATGGTAGTTTAAGGCAATACCGAGCCATGGGTGGCAGTTTAACGCCTTACCGGGCTAAATGTAATCCGCAGGTGGCAATTTAAGGCCTTACTGGGCCGTAATGGGTTCGTATATGGCAGTTTAAGACCGTACCAGGCCATCATGGTAGTTTAAGGCCATATCGGGCCATAATGGCAGTTTAAGGCCATACCGGGCCGTAATGGCAGTTTAAGGCTAGAATGTTTGGCGTAAACGCCTGGAATGGGGTTCACAAGGGAACCAGGATGTAGTAATTTCTATTTTATTTTAAATATGTATATAGTTTTTTATTATTTTTGAGCTAATTTTTGGCAAAAAATAAGTAAAAGAGCAGAAAGTAGCAAAAAGTAGCAAATTGGGAGGTGGCAGCGTAAGCAGCAGCGGTAGCGACGGCGGAGCGCTATATAAAGGGGGGGCATCATTTGTTGTTATTTTGCATTGTGAGCATAAGCAGCGGAGCGTAAACTTTACATCGTAAGCTTCCTAGCGTAAGTGTAAACTATCAAACCCTAGCGTAAGCATAAACATGATCGTGAGTGTATAACCCAAACCTTGGCTTAGACGTTGATCGACGAAACCCCAGCGTAGATGCCAATGACTCAACCCCAGTGTAGACACCGAGCGTAGAAGTTCAAGTGTCAGCGTAGGGACTGACTTTGTCATAGAGGCTCGACGTAGATGTAGACAGTTCTAACCTTCAGCGTACTGTCGATCCCAGCATAGAGGACGCCGCGATGGGCAAAGGCAAGGAGGTGGAAGGGCAGGGGTGGAAGGGACCTGACTTAACCTTCACAGAGGAAAGTAAAGCCATGCTACAGTGCTTGCCCTGGCCAAGGATTCCATCATGGCCTGGATCATCACACAGGTAGGCTCTGATCCCGCCTTTGTTAGTTATTTTTACTTGTGCATGTTTCGTAGCGTAGACAATCTCATAGAGGACTTCGGTGTATACGCCGAGCGTAGAGTGTTAGCGTAGAGACGTCAGCGTATACGCCGAGCGTAAATTCATAGTGTAAATTCAGGTTAGTGTAGACTGTCATAGAGTAATTTTTTTTCAATGCACAACGTAATCACTTTTTCTTACATGAAGCGTAGACGATTGTATCAGCATATATGCTGAAGGCTGTACGACACAATAAGTTTTCTATGGACAAAGTTTTGCTTTGTCAGCATAAGCTTTGTATTTTATCATCGTAGACGATCTACACTATGATGGCGTATACGTTGAGGGTTTCTACAGCGTATACGCTGAGTGTACACAGTTGTCCTTTTAAGTATGATTCAACGTAGGCTTGTTTTTTCATGTTTCTGGCGTAAACTGTTTGTTCAACATCTAGCGTAGACTATTTACATTGGTCACTTTTGTGGCGTATATGCTGAGGGTTTCTTCAGTGTATATGCTGAGCGTAAGAGGTTCGGGCGACAACGTAAACAGTTCATTGTCAGCGTATACGCCGGGTCAAGCAGCCTATATGTCGAGCGTAAAAAAATTTTGACAGCGTATACACTAGATTTAGTAGCATATACGCCAAGTGTAAACAAATTTTGACAGTGTATACGATAGGTTTAGCAGCGTATACACCAAGCGTAAACAATTAGGAAATTTTTCTAAGTGTCAGTCAACGATGCGAACTTTTTTTTTTCATGTTGTGTTGATGCATGGTTGATTTATCATGACATCCTGATTGCTTACAGGGATAGTAAGCCTTTTTTCCTCATTGTTGAGCTTGTTGGGGTGCTAACATGGTTTGGCCCCGTTGAGGCTGATGAGCCTACCCCAGATCTAACTGTGGACAACAATGGAGTCTAGTTTAGAGAAGGTGCGTTTGAATTCCTGTCCTTCATACTGGACAATTTTGAAGTGGTTATCTGGTCGCATCTAAGTGAACTGGTGGCATGGAGCGTGCTTGAGGCAATGCTGCCAGGAGCCGCAGAGGGTGTCATTGTCTTCATGGAAGACATCGATGAGGGGTAGCTTACGAATGAGGATGGTTCTTCCCGCGGGCCCAGGTCCACACACCCGTTAGCGTGCGTGTTGGCCCGATTACCACGAGGGCAAGACTTCCTCGACAACACCTTATTTTTAGCAGCATGTGCACACACGCTATTCCAGAACCCTCCTGGCACAGTGTACCGGGTGGGCAGGTAGGACCATTCAAGTCTATTACTTCTTTTCGTCGTTTGGCATTTACCTCACTTTTGATATCCGTTCGTTTGTAGGCCTCAAGTTAATGTAGACGGAATATGTGTTGAGGATGATGGTCTTGCCTTAGCTCGTACCATTCTAGAGGCATTTATGGTGGATCCCACCCTTCGTAAAGCTGTATTAGCTCTAATGAAGGGGGATATCATCTATTTTCACCAACGATTTTCTAGAGCGTTGGCAATGTGCCAAGCTCGTGGATGGCTGGATAAAGATTGGTCGGACCAGGGGCCAATTTTCCCTCATGACTCTGGTTCAGGCAGTACATCCAATTCCACCACTGATGGTAAATGACAACACTTCCTAGATGTGTTAACATGTTTTAACTGCTAAGAGTTATACTGATACGACAATCTCAAATTGCACTTGCAGTTGATGTACCTCCTGGCGGGGACCCTGTCACAACTAGGCGAATTGAGAGAACCCTATCAATGAAGTTTGGGGAGGTGACTAATTCTCAAAAATGTTTGCATAACCATGCCCCGCCATCTATTGTTCGTTGCTTAGACAATGCTAGCCTCATGGAGCTCTTCACGACCCGGAGTCCTAATTTAACTACAGCCGAAATGATCGGGATCGTGGATTCCTTTAATGAGTCTGTCTCCTACTACAACACCCAGATTAAGGGTGTTAAGGTAGTTTTCCATCTGTCGCCTGAATTCTTTTCAAACTTATTTGGGGTACCGGCAGATGGCATAAGTGTAGTTTTAGACAGGGCTCATAAAGAGCTCCAAACAGTGCAAGAATTGGAGGACTAGTTGGGCCTGGCCAAGGGTGCCAAGGGATTCCTGATGTAGGGGAAAGCAAAGGTTGAGGAGGTAAATGAACTGTATCCCCTGTTTAGGGTGCAGGTATTCCCCAAAACCCTTTCCCAGGTATGGAGTCTTGGGGTTGAGGCTGTATGTGTCATGCGAACTATCCTGGAAACTAGTATGCACTATAATTGGGCCCAATTTTTGTTGTCGGGCATGCGCAAGGAGATAGTGCAATTACGCTCGAATGTCAAAGCATAGTCCCACTTCATCTTTACCTTCTTCACTAGTTACCTTCGTCATTTCGCCGAGTTCTGGTAGTCTACGTGGATAACAAGTTTGTTCTACGGGATCGGGGCCAACTATCCCATCCATGGATCAACCACTTGTTCGAAACAGCCAAGTCCCAAGATGCTCCTAAGGGCATTGATGAGTCCGTGTCTATTACGACTAGGGGATCATCGGATACCTCAATTCACACTCATGATAGTTTGGGATTAGAGCCAGATGATGTGCCTCTCACTACAAGAAGAGCTGAGCGGGTTATCAAAGAAACCGTTGACCAGGCCAAATCGAAGCTGAAAAGACACGGACACCTAATTGGGGAAGTTTCGAATGTGAGAAAGCCACGAGTAAAGCGCATACGATTCAAGATGCCCAGTATGTAGACTTCGCCCGCTTATTGCTTTATTGTTTTCATTTTGCTCATAATTTTTTCTTCAATCGCTGACATGTCACTGATGTCTTTGGCTTGGTTTGAGAAGTGAGTAAGCAGGCGTTAGAAACTATTACTGAGGAGGAGGAGACCAAGACATAGCGGAATAATAAAGAGAAAAATGTCGAGAAGGATCAGGGAGGAGGATCAAGGTGGTGTCGACCAAATGTTCAACAGCTTTCTCAAGGGAAATCTGGACTTAGGGGATCCCCCAGAAGGTGACAAGGAGCATAGCATGTTTGCTTTTTATTTTACTTTATATTGCTTCATTAGGTATCATTTGTATGATCTTTTATTTTCATGTTTCCATTTCTTCCAAACGAAGGCAGCGAAACCAGGACGGTGCGCTTAGATGTACCCATGAAGACGGTTCCCCCTGAGAGGACTGTAGAAGTTAGTTCATCCCGCACCCGTGTGCCATTTACTTGGACGGAAATGCTAAGTAAGATGGATTTTGTGGCTGGCATCACAGAAGAAGTTGTCGAACGAACTCAGGAGGTCCACCCCGAAATAGGTATAATGTTTTCATTTGCCATTTTAGAGTGTCACACCCTGTTTCTGTTATCTTAACATTTGATCTTTTCGTATGCATAGGTGCCAAGTTGAGGTGGGATCCCTCTGAGAGCATCAACATAGAGAGTTTACCTACCCTATCCCCAGAAGTGGAGTAGGTGCCAAGACCTGTTTATGATGAGGTGGCGGAAGGCCTAGTACACAACACCAAGTCACTATGGACTTGTAGGCATTCTGTCGAACAGTTGTGGCTGCAGATCTAAGCAAAAAAAAAGGAAGTCTCCAAATTA
The DNA here is from genome assembly GCA_015680685.1 of Gnetum montanum. Taxonomy (NCBI): domain Eukaryota; kingdom Viridiplantae; phylum Streptophyta; class Gnetopsida; order Gnetales; family Gnetaceae; genus Gnetum; species Gnetum montanum. The sequence continues at coordinate 248,202 of MNCI01020320.1, read as the reverse complement.
TTAGTTGAACGTGATGATCTTAAGGCTTGGTACGAATTCGCCGCTGCCAAACTAAGCGGTGATAGCTCTTAACGAACGTCTGAGGTTACGTATACTAGATATTGGAATCTACTAAATTGTCATGCGTCACTGACTCGGAGAATGGCAGAGCATAAAGCTCAAATTGATCTCCTGAACCTCAAATGTCAAGATTGGAAAGCCTTCGCTTCCAAGGTTCACAAGTGGGGTCAAGATGAGAAGAATCACAAACTTCACTACAAGAAGTCCTTAAAAGAAGTGTCCGTTAAAAAGCGGCAACTAGAAATGTTTGTGGAGGGTTTGGGTTTGCACTCTGCCTTTAATACTTTTGCCCAAAACACAAGTGTCGAGATGGAGTCGCCTACCAGTGTGATTACTACTACTTCTGGGGAAGTGTCTGTGGGTGAATTTCCTCTGAAACGTCCTACCTGGTTGGCTGTTGATAAGGGAAAGGTCTTGGCAGATGTCGACCTAGGCCTTGGTGAGACAGATTGGGCTAGTGTCTTGGAAGAGGAAATCCTTCATCAACTGGAATTTGGCTTGGTGGGATCTCCTATGGTAAGCATTTTATCATTATGAAATTGATTTGTTGAATAATTTTTGAAATTTTGATGCTCTCTCATTCTTATATTGGTTGTCTCATTTTCTATTTTCAGGATGAAGGTGGTGACGATGCCCAAGCAGCTGGCCCCAGTGGAGCGGGGGCCCCTGATGCTAATGGATCTAAAGGGGATGATCCTCCCATCCCAGATGCTTAGTTTTTAGTTTTGTTTTTAGTTTTGCCTTTGGAACTATGCTGACTCAAATTGATACGGGAATTGTAAATTCAAAATTTTGAGATGGACGGAACAGTTGACACTTATAATCGTATAGCATTGCATGTATAAAATTTTTTGTTGATTTTGAGCTTGATTGCACACATGACATGACAATGTAAAATATTTTATTATTTTATTATTTGTTTGTTTTGTTTTGTTTTAAGTGTAATATGCGGATGTAATTATAAATCGTAATGATAAATGAAAGAGGAAAAAAAAGTACAAGTGTGTGATCTAGTTTAAGGCCATTTTGGGCCCCAGTTGTAAACAGGTAACATTTCAGATAACATGGGTGGGTTTCTCGGTTGACCGACCATTTCTGACCGTGGCTAGTTTTATGTCATTGCGGACATGATAGTTTAATGTCATTTCAGACAGGGAGTGTAGTTTAATGTTTTTTTTTTCTTATTTGTTGTAGTGTAACATCATTTCAGACAAGTTGTAGTTTAACATCGTTTTGGACATGTTGAGATGGTGTTATTTTAGGAATTTTTTGATTTTTTTCTTTTTAATGTTAGGTGATGTGTCAACGGGTGTGATTTTGTATTCAGCGTCCCCTTCGCTGATCACGTTGAATGGTAATTCAGCCCAAGGGACGTCTGATGGAATGGCTTCTGCGTCGGTGTTTTTAGATGTTTCAGTAGCTGTGGTGAGTTCTATGTTAGTTTCTAATTGAGAAGGAGTATGTACAATGTTAGGTGCAGGTGTTTCTCTTTTAGGTGGATTTGGATTACTGCCTACTGGTTGTTGTTCATTTATGTCGTTTCGGCTAGGCTCTTCGAGTTCAACCTCTGAGCCTTGGTCCCTGTC
>MNCI01020320.1:221955-246550 GCA_015680685.1 Gnetum montanum | reverse complement strand
TGTATAGGGGATGAGACTACTTTCAGTTGGGCCAACCAGGGTCTTCCTAATATTAGGTTGAATCCTGGCATTTCATCGACCACCACGAAGTCGGCAGATGTGGGAAACTGGTCCCCTACTATGAAGTCTAAGGCCACTATGCCTTTGACCATCATGCATGACCCGCTGAATGATTTTAAACATGTAGTTGTAGTTGGTTTGATTAACTCCATCAACCCTATTGTTCAACGATGTGGTATGGTACCACGTTCATAGTAGCTCCATCGTCTACATGGACCCTATGTATCTTGAACTGATTTATGCGTATCGTTATGAACATGGGGGCTATTTTTACCTCCCCTGTTTTCTTATTCACTTTAATGTTATCATTGTGGAAACTTAGCGATTTAGAAGTTGACCCTTGGGGTGAGTACATTACCGCATGAATGGATGGTTCATTTGGGGGCAAGCTCTCATTTACTGGGATCGATGTTAACATGCATACCAGAGCTTCACGATGTGTATGGGATGTAAGAACCAAGTCATACAAGCTTAGCGAAGTGTTCTTTTGCTTGAGTGCTTGTGTGACTTGTGTCAAAGCCGTTGCCAAATCTCTACTGTTGGGCATGTTTGCATCAGTGGTGATTGGGTCCATTGGCCCCAATAGTTTTATTTCATGCTTCGTTGGTCCGTCGTCTTTGCTCAGAGCCATTGTTTTAGACATATCATTTTTTTTTATGGTTCACCCTTGTTACCTACGTTTGGTTGACAGTTATGTGGTGTCATGGGTACGGTGTTAAGTGGAGTGGGTTTAGGTGGCCCTACAGCTAACTGTTGACGCTCCTTCTCCAAGTGTTCATGCGTAAGCCTATCCGCTAAGCGTTCTTGTGTGTGGCATGGAGGTGGAGCTAGTCTTAGAGCCTCGGGTTACCTTGGGATTCGTACCACATATGGAGCTGGGCGGGGTTGTGGTTGGACAATCGGATGTGGTTCAGTAGAAGGCTGGCCAGGCATCCTAATGATGTAGGGGCTAGGTCTGCCTTGCGTTTGTGAGGTGGAGGCTCGGTAATCATTAGGACTTTCGGATGTCCTAACAACGTATGGGGTTTGTCTAGGCAGAGGTTGGACCTCCGCTGTTGCAACTGCGGGCAGCACTCAGACTACGAAAGGGGCAGACCGAGTAGGAGGGGTTGATAGATTCAGGATAGTGATCATGGGAGGTACGCGCACTACATATGGTTTTTGAGGGGAGGATGATGGTTAAGGCATGGATGCAGATGGAGTGGAAGGAACATGGACTACAAACATCTTGTTAGGTGTTTGTTTTTTATATTCAGGATAGACGGTGTTAATGTTGGGTGTCTCGGGTTCATCATCAAAGAAGATTGTGTTGATAACGTACGTCGCCTCTTTGGTGTTCAAAGGGTCTTTATACACCCCCATAGCCTGATTCTGCTGTTGGACCGGGTTGGCCTAATCAAAGGTGATTTAACCTTCATCAATCATTCGTTGTATGTCCTACTTCAAGGTGAAACAGTAATCCGTGTCGTGCCCATTGCGTTGGTGATAGTCGCAGAAGTGATCCATCCTAAAACCTTTGGGCAATGGAGGCTCATCCGGTGTTGCTAGGCTTGGGTTCTAGATGAGTTGATAGAATCAATCATGTCTTTGGATGGCTACAGGGGATAATTGTTTATGTTTCATCAATCTAGCTTTCAGTAGTTGATGGAATAGCTTGGACGGCTTCATAGGTAGAGGTGTATATTGGGAGGGTTCTTTCCTCTCAAATTTTCTCGTACGGTTTGGTGTTGGGTTCTGCGATGATGATGATTTTGGTGCAGTCACGGGAGTAGGTCTAGTATAGTTAGTAGGGGCTACTAGTGGTTTGTTTGGTTGTTGCGTTTCCACTATTGCTACTATGGTTGCTTTAGCCTTCTCTTTATCCTTTTACTATGTTGATTTTTAAAGGCTAAGTATGCAGGGTCATGGCTATTTTGAGCTGCCTCTTCTATATTTTTGATTTGTACAAAGGCTTGGTTAAGGTTACGCGCATTAAGATAGTACAATTTGGATTTGAAGAAGTCATTAACGGTCCCATATAGAATTGTAAGCAGATATGTCTAGGGGATCAGCTCGTGTAGCTCATTGAGAGCAGCACTCCACCTCTGAATGAATTTTTGTACAGGTTCAAGGGATGCTTGTCTAACCTGTATGAGGCTGTCCATTGTCACCTCAGGTTTCAAGTTATACTTGAACCTGGTCACAAACTGATGTAACAACTCTTCCAAGGAAAATATAGAATTCCTCGGCAGGGCCCGATACCAATCGAGTGCTCTCCCGGAAAGAGACATAGGGAACACTCGCAAAATGGCATGGGGCCATGCCTGGAGTAACACGCATTCTAACCTAAATGTTATTAAGTGAGCGTTAGGGTCTATCTCCCCATTATAGTTAGTTAGGGTTGGCAACGATATGCCTTTGGGCAAGGTTAGAGGCGGGACGGAAGGGCTGATGGGGTCATCGTGGTAGAAGTCCACTACCTTTAGCTCTTCGTCGGTAGCTATTTTGAGACACTTTACCTCGTTAATTAGTTCTTGCATTAATTTTTTGGCATCTACCCAGTCTTGGACACTAGGTGACATGGCAACTTGGGGGTGTGGCACATTGTACAAGTTGGACTGTTGGATGGTAGATTGAAAGGCTGAAAGCTGTGTGGTCGACGGTTGTGCTTATGGCACGTTTATAGTGTGTGGCAGTAGGGATGGCACATTATATGTGAGAGGTTGTTGTTGTTGCGGTTACGGCTGTACTTGGGGAATGTTGGCTAATGGAATTATGTGGGGTGGCACATGGTGGTGAGAGGGTTGATGTGATGGCACACCCATCGCCGCCCATTGCCCAGCCACATTTTGTGAAGGAACCCCCTATTAGGTTATAGTGGTGGAAGGGGCTCTGTGCGTTTGGATGTGGGGGATGTAGTGGGCGGACGTGGATGCTGGTATCACATGTCGCATCCCTATCACTTGAGGCTATAGGGTTGCTCCCATGTTATTGTGTGGGGGTGGTGCTTGCGAGGATGGGCCTGCTGCTGCAGCGAGGATGATAGCAAGAGGGAGCATGCTGAATTGTGGGTTAGTTACTGGAGGAACATGAACTAGTGCGAATTTTTTTGGTGGAGGTGCTTGCGCTTGGGTAAACTTGAGGGGTTGGAGCGACATGGCTTCCCCTGTGCCTGGGTGGAACATGGGGTTGATGTATGTTTGTGGGCTGAGGGTGTGATAGGAGTCTTCATGTTTGGATTGGACAACGAACTCATCCTCCTCTTCTAGTTGGGGATCTACTATAGGCTAATCCAACGACTGGCTCCTTTGCAGGAGGAGTCACGTGATGAGCTCTGAGTACTGCTCCGGAATAGGGATTATATCATACGGGGAAGGGATGAACTCGCATCCCCACCTGTAGAAGAGTTCATATTGCTACTTTACCTCTATTTCGGCTCGATTTACTACCAGACCAGCTTGTATCTTCACACATATGAAGTTGTACTGGTCCTGGGTTATAATGTTAGAGGTTGGATTTCTCCCTTGCAACCTTAGGGACCGGTGGGGCCCTATTGTGGGTTGTACTGTCGGCTGTGGAATGATGAGCTGTTGGGCAGCCATGGTGCCTACCATGTCGGTGACTTGAGCGGTTGTAGCGATGCTGTTTGTGGGGTTCATGATGACCTGTTTAGGGTATGACATGGTATAGAGATGTGAAATTAGTGTACTTAGTACAGTGTAAACTTATGTGATAACGTGTAGCATATATGCTTCAACGTCCAGCGTATAACGATAGTGTAGACAGCATATAGGGATGGAGCGTATAGGGTCAGCGTAGACAAGTCTACAGCGTAAGGAGTGCAGTGTATACGTTGAGCAGCATATACAGTGTCAATGTGCAGCATAAACAAGTTTTACAATGTACAGTGTGGTATAAATGAATAGTAGCATAAACGAGTTTGCAGCATAAAGAGAGTAGCGTAAACAGAATCTCAGAAAAAGTCAGTGTGCAGCGTAGACAAAATCTACAGCATAAAAATTGTAGTGTAAATGGACAGTAGCATAGATAAGTCTATAATGTAAAAATGTGCAGCGTAAACTTTAGCAGTCTTGTGTATGGTGTAAGAAAAATCTGCAGCGTAAAGCATGTAGCGTATACTCGGCAGCGTAGACACTACGGACCTTATAGAGCTCTCATGTGGGCAAACAATGTAGATGTTGGGAGACTTATGGATGGAAGGATTTGAACTGAATAGTGTAGTCGCTCAGTAGCGTAAACGCTGGATAGTTCGCAGACTTTGTTTTAAACTGAGCAGCATAAACGCTGGGAGGATTTCAGAAGGAATCGGTGTATGGTCGATGGCGTAAACGCTCAACAGCGTAAATGCTAGGAAGCTTGCAAGCAAGGTTTTAGGTAGAGGCCCTCCTTCTAGCACCAATTTCTGTACTGTCCGAAATCATTAGTCTCCGGCTGGAAGGAAACAGAGGTCGTGGGATCATAAGACATGCACAGAAGACCCTACCTTCACCTGAGGGTGAGCTAGAATGAATGAAGGTAGAGTACCTTGGGTGGTCCGCACACGGATCAGACAAGGATTTCCCCGAATGTACACCGAAGTGTTATATGCTAGGTTATATGTAAACAGCGTGATAGGAGTAAATCAGAGCGTAAACAGCGTAACGAATGCGAGCAGGGCGTAAACGTAAACGAGCGAAAATAGAATACATGCAACAATTAATGCAAACTACAAGTGATTTTGGGAAGAAAATATAACAATGGCATTACAGAATGAAAGTACAATGCACTGGTCTAATGCAGTTGTGACTGGAACACAAGGCGGACGAAAAGCCCTAGTGGATGCAAGGATGATTGTGGCTGGTTCACACTATATGCACAGCGTAGAGGCTATATGCTTAGCGTACAGGGTTGTCCAGCGTAAAAGTTTTTATGCTCTAGTTCGCAATGTCTCTGCTCTCTGGTGTGCTCTGGGAATTTTTCCAACTGACCTGATCTAGTGCAAAAATTGGGCTTTTATACAGGGTTTTGATGGCGGACTCGATTGGGAGACACATGGCATGTTGACCGGGTGCAAGAGCGTAAAATTTACAAGTGTGCAATATGTTACATTTGCTGAGTGTATACGTTGAGTATATACGCTGTATCAGGTGAGCGTAGACTCTGGGCGTATACGCTGGAGGTGCTGGGCGTATGCAAACTTGGGCGTAGATGTCGTGGACGCTGGAGTATACGTTGGACGTATATGCTGGGCTTATACGCTGATGGTTGATGTCGTATACGTTGGGGCATATATGCTGATGGTTGCTTCCTTGTACCAAGTCTTGTTCTGCAGTGCTGTCTCCATGCCGTCTTCGGGAATTGCATGCCCGACGTATACATCGGTTGTACCTGCTGGGCATACATGTGAGGCATGTACGCTGGATGTCTACGCTGGGCACATACGCTGTGAACTTGAGCATAGATGCTGGGCATATATGCTAAGAATGTACACTTGGGCGTATATGCTGAGACTGCATACTTAGTGAAAATTAAGCATTTGATCTCCGAAGTTGCCATGTGTGACACCAAATGTAGCTGTGGTCGTCTGTGGGTCCCAGGGACCTGCTTGGTGTTGTATAAGTACTAAGCTCCAAATTTTGTGGTGTTTCAATGGCATCTTACCAGTTGTTATTCTACATGTCCTGTGGTAGGCCCATAGCATGTAAACTAGTTGTTCATGCCATCGTCGTTTGTTGTTGGTAATCATCCTCTTCAGAAGTTTGACGATGACTTTGTTTATAGCCTCTACTTGGCTATTCACCTATGGGCTGTATGGTGATGAAAAGGAATGCTTGATGGAAAGGTGTTTGCAAAAGGCTTTGGTTTCTACACTGCTAAATTATGGCCCATTGTCTATGACTATAGTCATGGGTAGATGAAATCAGGTCACTATCTTGTCTAGAATAAATTTTCAAACATGTTGTGAGGTCATCTTCCTAAAAGGAATCACTTCATCTTCCTAAGAGGACATAGCTTCAGTCGCAGTTATGATGAAGCTATGTTCTACATAAGACTTAGGTGTGATGGGTCCTATGATGTCCAACCCCCAACATTGGAATGACCACATGATCTATGTAGTATGCAGTTCAGTTGGTGGCACATGCATTCAATTGTCATGTCACTGACACACGTCACACGTCTTGACTTTTGAAATGCAATCATGCTCCATGTAAGACCAATAATAGTCCAAGCATTTGATTTTTGCTATCATTTCCTAGGGTGCTGTGTGACCTTCGCATAGTCCCTCATGGACTTGATCAATGATCATTCATGCTTCACTACAGCTAACGTAGGTTAGCAGTATTCCATCATAGGATCTACAACATAAGGTGCTATCACCTACAAGGACGTAATACTGTGATCATTTTCACACTACATCTTTTTGGGTAGTGGTTAAGTGTTGCAGAGGCTTAGCCTATTGGAGGTACATCTTAATATCCTCATACCACTCCTAGGCATAAGCTGTGCGTGACATGGCAATGGATGTAATGCTTGTTATTTGAGTAATAGGTTTAGTGCAATATGTTATCAAAGTGAGTAAGGAAAAAAACATGTTATGTGCTATGCTTAAGGCTAAGGTGGCTAATGCATTAGTAATGGCATTTTCGTTATGGGAATATGTTGGACGTCTATGGTTACAAACTGCCTAAGCAGGTGTTTTGCCAAATCATAGTAAGGTTGTAAATGTTCTGCCTTGCAAGCGTAAACCTTTGTAATTTGGTTGACAACAAGCTGTGAATTTCTTCAAATTACTATGTTTTGGATTCCTAGATCATGGACTACTAAGATACCCCTAAGGAGACCTCCATACTTTGCTACATTATTGGTGCAAGAAAATGCAAAGTGATATGCAAAGTGTCGAATCTCCTTGGAGAGAAACACTACCCCTTTATAAGGTTGAAGCATTATCAAAGTGTAAAAGTACCTCAAAGTTTGTAGGCACTTGGCCTATGCTATTAGCATGCTCATCCAAAAATTCTAGATTTATTGTTGCTTGATCATCTATTGGGGAGGCCATGAGTTGTGTAGATATTGCTTGACCTTTTGTGGATGCTTGTGGTATATACTGTAGGTTAAATTCTATAGTTATTTCTTTCCACTATGCAATTTGACTACTTTCATAAATATTTGTAGTAATAGCCCAAAGTACATTACTTTTTTAGATGATATTAACTTGGCTATAGAAAAGATAATGTATTCACTTCTTAAGTACAAAAACTAGGATGAGGCAATTCTTCTCTACATCATTATATTTCACCTTGTGGGCCACTAATGCATGGCTTAAGTAGTAAACAGAGATCTCTAAGCCATCATATCGCTTTTGGCAAAGAAAAGAAGCAATGGACGTGTGTGAGGTTTCAAGGTAAATGTAAAATGGCTTATCTCCTTATGGAGGATAGACTATTGGAAGTTGAGTAAGCTTCTTTTTGAGGTTGTTAAATGCCTCTTGGCATTGAGTTGTTCATTCAAAGTGGATCCCATTTTTGAGAAAATGTTGCATTGTCTGTGACTAATCAATTAACCTTGCGATAGACCTACGAATGAATTGCAATCTGCCTTGTAACCTGTGTAGCTCGTTAAGGTTTTCCAATGGTGCTAAGTTGGTAATAGCCTTAACCTTATTAAGGTCTACACATATGCCTTCCTTTGATACTACAAAGCCCAACATGTGACCGGTCTTAGCATTGAAGACACATTTCTTGGGATTTAGCCTAAGGTCATGTCTAAGGCAATGTTTGAGGACATGGTCTAAGTCATCTACATGGTCATGAGCCACCTTGGACTTAACTGCTATGTCATCAACATAGTCATTGAGCAAGTCTAGAAGATAATCACTAAATATATACATCATTGCATACTAGTAAACTTCTCCTATATTATTTGGTCTAAAAAGGCATCATTATATAGCAAAATGTACTCCAAGGGGTCATGAAGATTTTGTTGAGCTGGTGCTTTGGGTTGATTCGAATCTAGTTGTACCTTGAGAACCTATCCATGAAGGACAACAAAGCATGACCAACCATAGTATCAATGAGTTGATCAATACTAGGCAACGGAAAATCATCTTTGATGGTCATTTTATTTAGGTCCCAGAATTCTATACAAATGCATATACTTTAGTTTTTCTCAGAAACAACTATGATGTTTGAAACCCAATCTGCATAGTCAACTACTTAGATGAAACTAGCTTTGTAAAGATTGGTGATTTCATTGCAAACTACCAACGCCACCTCAGGTTTGACCTTGCAAGCTTTTTATTTGACTGGATTTATACAAGGATCAAGGATAATGTTATGTTGTATTATGCAAGGGTCTAGGCCTAGCATGTCTTCATAGGACCATGCAAACACCTTGATGTTATCGTTAAGGACTTTAGTGATGCTTTGTTTGAGTTGAGGCTCTAACAAGGAACTAAGTTTCAATGTCTTCACCTCACCTATACATGTTACTACAAGGACTTCAATGAGGGGATCCTCAATTATGTCACCTACCTCTAGACCTAGAGCTCTAACTAGATGGTCTAGCCAATTTAGGGATGCCTCTAGGAATACTACATGTGTGTCATAAGCCACAGGCTCAAAGTTTAGGAATTCAATGTTTATGCATCGCATGGAATTACCATAAGGTCCAATCAAGACCAAAGGTAAATGGAGATACTTGTATGCATTCATGTTACAACCCTACCAAGAATCCTACCAAACAACCAGAAAAATATCAAGTAGCACCTATCTTAATGAAGAAAAATGCATAAGATAATGAAAACAATGCTAAAAATTTCACCTAACTATGAAATTGTGGGATCAGGTAAATAACTATGTAAAATAATTTTAGGAATTTGGTTGGCCCTAGGGTTGCCAAATTAAAGTTGCAGTGGACCATGGATTGCACAAGACACAAGGCTAAAAAGGTTTTAAATGTGGGATTAGGCTAGGTGTTTATTGGACAATCAAAAAAAATGCAAAAAAATTTCTAAGTTTGGAATGTTGGAAAAGTTAGAAAATTTTTCTAACATTGGGTGCTATGATCATCCCATTTTATGCATAGGATATTGGATAGTACCAGAATGGGTGACATGTCCTTAACCTTGGAAAAGTATAAATAGGAGTTTTTACCATGGTCAACTTATCATTTTTAAAAGTTCAAATAAACAATCAGCAAGTGTAGCACGACTAAGGTTAAGGGAGTCAGAGTGTAGCAATGAAGGAAAAGAAAGCAAGAGTGTAGACAACCACCGATCATGACATGCCATAGTGAACGCCAACACCCTAACCTCACCAACATGGATGAGGGTGAACATGCATTGAGGTGCCTTCCCAAGGTGCACATAGAGGACCAAAGAGAGACACCATTGGCAAGGTAAAGTACTACACTAACACTTGTTATTTTTTTTCCTTTTTTACTTCAAGGTTTTGGTGTCTTAGAGGTGACCTACCTTGGACAAGGACCACCTCCATTACTTGTGGTTGCTATGGTGGCCACGAATAGGAAGAGAGAGTGAGTGTGATGGACTTTTGTGGGTTTCTAGAATTTTGGATTTTTTGTGCATGAGTTTTTTCTATGCACCATATGTGGCATAGAAGAAGGGTTTTCTATGTACTACACATGACACAAAATAGGGATTTTTGGAATCCCACATGTGGTGTAGGGATAAGGTAGAAATGGTTTTTGTACATTTTTTTTATTTGTCCTGGCTATGGCCAAGATGGTTGGAAGACATGAACATAGAGCATAATAGTCAAGGTTAAGCAATGCCAAGTACCAGAGCATACCAGAGTGGTTAGGGTGACCATGAGGGTCATGGCTATCATGCCTAGATTTTTACTTGGTTATTCTACTTTGATGTTGATGAGTGGCAAGGTACCCCTACACTCAACCATACGAATACAAGCATTTCATGCACAATCCATTCGAACTCCAAGGACTAAGTGCTTACGTGCCTTGATGGAACACTCATGGTTAATCAATCATTGTCTTCCCAAACTTGTATTTTCACGGTTGTATGGTTAAGTAAGCTTGAGGTATATGATTTTTATAACTTTTTTGTATGTCTTCTACTAATAAAGGAGAGGGAGAGAGAACTAAGTGGCTAACTTACATTAACTATTCATTAACTAGTTTCTAGATGTTCCTAACACCAGTATTCATTCCCACTTGCTATTCACATCCTAAACCAGTGCAACACTATTGGGATTACCAAACGTTAATCATTACTAGGTTACCAAGTGCCACATGCATGCTCGAAGTGGTCGTACTGAGTGTATTTAACTAAGGGGGTTGAAGGTTTAGAGAAATATTAATTAACTAGGAAAGCATTAAACAATAATTAATTACTAATTAGCTTAATCTATATGCTACAAGGTTTATCATAAATTTTGTCTTTATTGCTGTACACAAAATTGTGCTTAGGAACAAATTGTTCGAATAAAGATCTGTTCACTCTATGACTCCTACTGTGGGCACATAGAAATAATTCTAACTCTAGAATGACTAAATTGCAAGAATCTGGATAAGGGTCTAAGTCCAACTCCCAAAACCAAGGGTGTTACCTCTTATTTATAGAAGGTGAGGTAGGATGCGATATCACATGGTAGATGTGATATTGTGTATGTGATATCACGTACATGATATCGTGGCTCATCATACCCCATGACTAAATGAAAACTCATCCTCGAGTTCCTTACAAAATATTGGGAAGGTATGGGATTATTGACTTGAATGATAACTAGTGGTGAATGGGATGACATGTGAATGGATCAACATTACAATACATGACAACATTAGTGTTCATAACCACAAGAGTGAACACTATACATAATTGACATCCAGCCTTATTTGGGATCTGAGAGAGAATAGAGAGAGAGAAAAGGAGAAGACGTGTTGCTGCTGATGCCAAGATTTCACCTTCGATTGTCCATCCATGAATGTACCATCAATCTTGTTCTTTGCACAACCATTCTAGCACCAGTCCATCCTGAGTGTTTCCTCTAGGTCCAGTCCATTGTTTTATGATTTCCATCTACACATACAACACAGTCCCAAATGAGAAAGAATAAGTAAATCAAAATACAGTTGATACCTTGCCTCGGTGTAAGGTCCATTAACTGAGTTTTGATATGGCCAATATGTATTCTAGAGATATAACACTGGTGACTACCCAAGGTGTGGGGGTTAGGAAAAATTGAAAAAATTGGACTAGGGCCCCCATGACTAAGAGTGATCCTCTGGTAGCGATACAATGGAAAAAGATAAGGAATAAGAAAGATGGAGAAAAATAAACAACGACAATGCTAAGAAAATGGATGTCAAAGATGGGAATGAACAAAAAAAATGTTGATTGTAGAATTTTTTAAGGGAAAGAAGTTAACTGATGAACCAAGTAGGAATGCCAATGGGTCCTCCCCAAAGCAGGCTGATGCCCTTTATGCCCTAACAAACTCACATTCAAAGAGTCCATAGGCTCTCGAAATGTCATTTGGGAGCAAGAGTTAAAGACTTAACCCCAAGAATTCACCAAAGAGAAAACAATGCATCAACCAAAATATAGACTACTAATACAACCGAAAATGAGGTGGAAAATGGAGAAAGAATGATGGGGAGAAGAGATAGAACGGGGTCCCAAGAACAAGGTGGTGTATAGCCCCTTGTCTATTTATGCTTAATGTGACTAAGTAGATCTCATTCCAAATCCAGCCTCAAACAATCCACATCCAGTGACTTCACATTAATACGCTTGGCCAATCCATCCACTTGAAGTAACAAGAATGCTTCCACCAAAGAGTCACCACCATTCCAAGGAAACAAGAAAGGGAAAAGTAGGAAGTGAGAGAGGGCCTTAGTTAGAGGGAACATATTTGTTTAGTTCCATAACTAGTGCATGTAGCCTAGATGTTTATTTTATCTAAGGGGTGTGCTTTGAGTTCTCACTGTGGTTTTTTTTCATGAGAATCACACCATGCAAAGAATTATTTTTATTGGCTTAGCTTCTTGATAATGGAGCAATGTCAGAATGGTAAGGAAAACTCAAGAAGAAAAAATCCAAGCACCCAAGAGAATAGCCAACAAAAATTCATCAAATCCCCTTGAAGTCACACCATTTTCAGTCCGTGAGTCCTTCCTTAGTTTGAGAAATGCCCAATCACCAATTCGTTAATAGTTTTATTATTAAAGAAAAGGACTGTACAGTTCCAAGCTAAGAGAGACCATAGAAATTTATGAATGCATGGATGACATGGACTCATTGCTTGTTATATCAAAAGAACCATACCTTAGTATCAACATTATAACTCAAAGGTAAAAACCAAATATTAGCAATCAATAGAATACAGTTCATACCACCATTAGGAGCACTTATTAGGTGACAAATGTAACAAAACATAAACAAAAAACAAGGAAAAAAAATAATAAGAACAAGAACAAAAACAAACAAAATAAATAGTCACACACAGAAATGAAAAAGTATAAATGATGCTGCAAAACAAAAAAAAAGAAAAGTTAAAGAAATTTGTAAAACAAAAATTTAAAAAGGAATTGATGGCTTCAAATGGTTAGTAGAGGTGGCCGTCTCCCCCATGACTGAGTTGGAAGGAGGAGATCTAAAATAGTGAGCAAGGATGTTCCTTCTTAGAGGTATTATGTGCATTGACCATTCTAAATTCATGGAATGATTTGGTCTATATGTTCTTGACTAACAATCTCTTATTAGGGCTCTTAGGTTTGTATATGGTCATGGCCCCTGAAGGAAAGGTTGTATGAATAATGTAAGGTCCTTCCCATAGTGTTTGAAATTTTGTGCATTGTGGCACATGTGTGGGGTTCCAGTAGAGAACCTTATCTCTTGGTTGATACTTAACCTTTCAAATTTTCAAGTCATGATGTTGCTTGTTATATGCCTTGTGCAACTCATTTTATGATAGGGCAGCTAATCGATTTTTGTCTAGCACATTTATAGTTTCTAACCTTTGTTTTTGTGCTAGATCAAGATCGAGGTGGAGATCACAAGCCATTGATAGTGTATGGAGCTCGATTTGAATTGAAAGAGTTGGAAGCTTTCCGTACACTAACTCATAGGGAGAGTAGCCTATAGGGAGTTTCCAGGTGGAGCGTTATGCCCAAATATCATCATTTAGTTTAGTGCTCCAATATTACCTATACTTGCTAATTGTCCTAGTCAATATTTTGGTGATCTCCCTATTGGTGACCTTAGCTTTTCTGTTAGCTTGGGGGTGATAAGGTGTAGTTAATTTATGTTCAACCCTTAAGCATTGCATTAACTTTCAAAAAGTTGCACCTGTGAAGTGTGTTCTATTATTCGAGATAAGTGCACATGGCATACCAAACCTATTTATGATTTTTTGGTGCATAAATCATGCAGCTGTAGATGATGTGTAGTCTATAATAGTAGCTACTTCAGCCCATTTCATTAGATAGTCTACAACAACTATAATGTAAGATTTTCCA
Organism: Gnetum montanum; assembly: GCA_015680685.1. Taxonomy (NCBI): domain Eukaryota; kingdom Viridiplantae; phylum Streptophyta; class Gnetopsida; order Gnetales; family Gnetaceae; genus Gnetum; species Gnetum montanum. The sequence continues at coordinate 233,014 of MNCI01020320.1, read as the reverse complement.
TTAGAAATTGGTGTAATGGGCCCCATAAAGTCTATTCCCCAAATGTTGAAGTGTTCTAACAATTGAATCAATTGTTGCGGACCCTCCATTTTAGCAGTCATTCCCCCATCACATTGATAGCACTCACAAGATTGGACAAATTGATGAGCATCCCAAAATAATGTTGGCCAGTAATATCCTACAAGAAAGATCTTAATAGCCATTCGTCTCCCCACATAGTGATCCCCACAAGGCCCTTCATGAGCATCTTAGAGAAATCTTAGTTGGTCTACCTCAGGTACTCACCATTGAACCAAGCCATCAGGACACACTTTGTAAATTTGTCCATTGATCTCCATGAAGTACTTGGATTTGTGAAGAAACTATTATTTCTTCCTAAAGTCTAGCTCCTGTTATGTTTGTTGAGTAAGGAGATAGGTGAGAATGCTACTATACCAGTTTGTCTCCATGGGTTGGTTATTCACTACACCGGCAAAGAGGGATTCATCAAGAAAATAATTAGACATTACATATTCATCCTCTTTGTTGTCCCAGTGCAACCAAGATAAATGATCTGCAACTACATTCTCGGTGCCTTTCTGATCAATCATCATTAGATTGAACTCCTGTAGGATTATCAGCCATCGTATAATACAAGGGCTAATTGTTGGCTTGTTCATGAGGAATCATATTGCACTATGATCCATGTGGATGAACACTTTGTAACCTAACACATAGTTCCTAAACTTATCTAGTGAAAACATTACAACCATTAATTCTTTCTTTATAGTTGTGTAGTTAAGTTGTGCACCAACGATACTTCTACTTGCATAGTGGATGTAGTAAGGGAATTTTTGGTCATCTAACTATGTAAGTACAGCTCCCAAAGCATAATTGGATGCGTTAGTCATTATGTGAAATGGTTTGGACCAGTCAGGAGCTTGTAGAATGGGAGTTTCTACAAGCTTTTATTTCAGAGTTTAGAATGCTCATTCACATTCCCTAGTCCACTAAAATGGTACGTCCTTCTTTGTTCGCTCTACCAATGGTTTGACAATCTTAGAGAAATTCTCAATGAATCTCCTATAGTAGTTAGTGTGTCCAAGGAATAACCGAATGTCCTTGATAGTTTTCGATTGTTGGATGATTCCTTGGATGACCCTACTTTTATCTAGGTCTACCTCTATTCCTACGTGTGAAACCTTATGTCCAAGTACTATGTCTTCTTGGATCATTAAATGGCTTTTTTGCTAGTTGAGCCTTAAATTAGTTTCTATGCATCTTTTCAGCACTTGCTCTAATCGTTCCAAGGCTTGATCAAAACTTGTTCCATAGGTGGAGAAGTCGTCCATAAAGACTTCCACTATATTCCCTATCTACTGTTGGAATATGCTTAGAACTAGGTGTTGAAACATGGCAGGAGCATTGCACAAGCCAAATGGCATTTTTTTATATGTAAATGTTCCCCAAGGACTGGTAAATGTTATCTTGGCTTGGTCTTCTAGTGTTATCCGTATTTGATTGTATCCACTATAGCCATTCAAAAAATTGTAATAGCGATGCCCTTCTATGGTGTCTAAGACTTGGTCAATGAATGGCAACAGAAAGTGATCCTTAAATTTTACCATGTTCAGTAGCCTAAAATCTATGCACACCCTCCATTTGCCTCCCTTTTTGGGCACGATTACTAGAGGGCTAACCCATTTACTATCAGCAATGGGATATATGAACCCAGCCTTAAGAAGCTATTCTATTTCTTTTTTTACCACTTGCTCCAATTTTGGGTTCAATCACCTCTACGGTTGTTTTTGAGGTTTCATGGAGGGGTCAGTGTAAATCCTATGCTGGCATATCCTAGGATCTATTCCAGTTAATTCAGCATATGACTAGGCAAAGGCTTTTAACCACTTATTTATTACTTTTAGCAGTCTTAATTTTTGTTTGGAAGCAAGTCTTACATTGATGATTACCGGTTTCCCATTTTCGAGGGTCATATATTCTAGACTAGTGGGCAATGGTTTCAATTCTAGGGGCTCTTGTTTGAATTTTTCCGAAATTTCCAACTTCTCCTAGTTGAAGTTTTCAAGGTTAAGGCTTGGAATTTGGCAACAGACTTGCTCTAGTGGATCTATGCTTTTGATATAAGTGCAAGTTATTCCCTCAGTTAGTTCCATGCACGTTAGTGAGTTGCTCTCTTGATCAGCTATCAACCAATGGATGTCTTCTTGTCGTGTGGCTACTACATACAGGTACTTTTGTATGTTAATGTCTTGTGCACACTAGTTGCATGCAAGCAATGCTAAACTTTGCAAAACCCATGATCTCTGCCCACAATTGCACCCTGTATCATTGTATGCGATGCATGGAACCTTCTTCTTCTCGATCTTTTCAAAAGTGTTTTCCTTAGATATTTTCAAGGAAAGATCGTAGATTCCTAGGCATGCATCTATAGTACTTAGCCATGCCCTTCCCATTATTATTAGGAAGTCCCCTTTACGGTTATTCACTTGTATCATTAGGAAATCAACTGGGTATGACCACCCACACACAGTGGTAATGATGTCCTCCACTAGTCCCAAGGAAACAATGATGGACTAGCCATCCAACTCTAGCTGAATATTGCTTTCCTTTAATGGAGGCAGGTTCTAGGCTTTGTACATTTCTTGTGATATTAAGTTGACTATAGAACTTGAGTCTAGAAGAGCTTTTCATGGCTTATTCTTAGCAATTTGGAGATAGATTAGGGGGCTTTCAGGATTAGAGAATTTCTTGGGAAGTTGGCCAACCTTAATCTAGTAAGTAATGGCATGTGTTAACATAACCATATGCATTGAGCTTAGTGTTTGGTTCAAAGGGAGCTCTAAAGCCTTATTTGATGGGGAGGCGTTCAGAGGTTTAACCGCTTGTGGTTGTAAGGGCTTGGTTGGACTGTTGGTTCTCAAGAAAGGTCTTTCCTTCATATGGTTGTCAAAACCAATAGTGGGTTGAGTATTCATAGCCCTCGTAGCATTCCATTACTGCAGTTGAGTAGGGGGTTCCCCTTGCATTGCTAGAGTGGGTGGTAATGGAGCTATTGGTGTGAGAGTTGCGGATGGATTTGAAAAATGGTATGTTTGTGGATTATCTTCCCTAGGAGAAGGAGTTCTATAACACTCATGAGCTTGGTAGTGATGTTGTGGTGTAACGTGACTAACAGAGTCACATGGAGAGATTGGATGTTGCATGTAGTAGCCATATGGGTCAAGTTGCTGATATGGGTATTGTTGCCTTGGTGGTGGCATCCCCCATGACTGTGGGTATTGCCACTGTTGATGTTGCTCAACGAGTTGTGGTGGAGTTCCACTTGGATAATATGTTGAAGGTTGATGGAACTGCCTTGGGTTACCTTGAGGATTAGGTAACCATCAGGGTGCTTGCTATTTATTTAGTCGTGGGTTGAGTGCATATATTCCAGACTCTTGTAGATGTGAGATCACTGGTCAACATCCCTTAGGATGTTCATATTGGCATATCTCGCATCCACCATCATTGTCTATGTCTGAATCCACAACCTCTTCTATGATGGCTATTTTTCCCTTACCCTTGTTACATGCATTGTCCACTTCTCTCTTTTTCTTTTTGTCATAGTCACTACCTTGCTCCCTAGACTCCTCTACAATTTTAAGAATAGTTTCAAACCTACTATCTACGGAGTCCCACATTTGGTCTACATTTGCTGATACTTCTGTTGTTAGCTTTTGGAGAGCAAAATTTTTCCTATTCACCATCTCTTCAAGTGGTGACTCTTCTTCCTCGTCACAAAATATCACTCCCCTTTTTCAGAGGGAAGGATCTTAGTCTTATTCTTCCACACTTTCTCTCTTTCGTAACTCACCTTCTTCTTTGGCTACTTTCTCTAGAAATCTATGAATTTGATGACATCTAAGCTCCGATAACCTTCCTTGGGCATATTTCCCAAGGGTTCTTCTTATTTCATGCCTAAGTCCATCCACGAGATGGCATAGTTGATCCCATTGCAAATAACCATGGCCAAGGCAATGATGTAACAATGCGTAATAGTGGACCATGGTAGCATCCAAGGGTTCATGATTTCCTTAATTCCATCTTTGGATTTACTTCCATAGGTTAAACACTTGGGAGTATGTTTGGTACTTATCATTGAATAGTACTAACATTGTACTCCACCTTTGAATGAATTCTGGTTCTAGATAATGTCCCTCCTTAAACTAAGGGATAGGTATTGGAGGAAGAGGAGCAGGACGCCATAGAGGTGCTATGATAACATGAGGAAGAAGGGTTGCTACAGTTTGAAGGGGATGAGTTTGAAAATTTCTTTGATAGTGTGCATATGGAAAATCACCCTACTCTCTCACATCTAAGGGCTTGTTGGGTAGGAGCTTTGCATCACCATATTTCTTCTTTCTTTCTTTTTGTTTTTGTTTTAACTTTTACACCTTTGGCTGTTGGCTATTTAATCATTCTTAAGTGTATTATATCACAACCGCTGGTGTTCTCACTAAGGGTCCAATGTCCACATCCTCCTTCCACATGTAGCCATGGATGAAGGCACCTAACAAGTTCATTTTCATGAAAGGATTTGTGAAGGACATGATGAACTATATACAACAAATGAATCCTAAAGTTGGTATGTCCATGTTTACTTACCTTACTCTACCGATTTAGTGCTTCGTTCATAACTAACATTGTTTTGCATATTGTATGCCAATAGGTTCCCAGCTTTGGTGCAACCCAAATAGGATGGCCCAGGTTGATTCTATGCTTGAATTTCCTCTTGAAGTGGAGAAAGTGCCTCGTCATGTGTATGATGAGGCAAGTAAGCACACATGCTCATCTGCGAGAGCATTGTGGGAGTATAGGCACACTAATAAGCACCTATGGAAATGGGTGCACAAGCTGTAGGAAAGGGGGGCAAGCTAGGATGCAAAACTGGAGGACCTGTAGGCTTGTTATGACTTCCTAGTAGCCCATGACAATGCAGATGATACCTAGTGAATAGTAGAGATTGACTATGCCACATACTGATTAGCCATCTGTGGCAAGAATGAGGCCAACTAGGAGGTGATCGAGCAAAGGGTACAAATGGACCTACTGGCTAGGAAGAACCAAGACTGGAAGAATTACAGTGTTAAAGTGTATTAATGGGGTCAAACTCAAAAGAATCATAAGCACCACTATAAGCAAGAATATGAGGCATACGTTAAAAGGTACAAGGATGAGTTCATTGAGCACCATTGCTGCAACATGTTTCTCGATGAAATTGGTGCAATGCAGGCTCATGAATTATTTGCAAGAAATGTAGTGGTGAGAGAAACCCCATAGAAACACATTGTTATGCCTTCAGGAGATGTCTCTTCTACTAGGTTTTTGATGGGGCCACCCTCATGGATAGCTGTGGAGAAAGGAAAGACCCTTATAAGTATTGAGCTCAGTGAGAAGGATTGGAAATAGCTATCGGAGGTGAAAATCCTCTGACGCTTGGAGACGGGCCTTGATAGGATGCCCCAAAATATGGATGTAGGTCCTTAGGTTGGTATCATTTGAATTACTTTCATTTATTTGGTGATAATGTTCGTATGCCACTTATTTTTTAGCTAATTTATTTTTTTATTTTTGTTTAAAGTAGGTTCTGGGTGATGGCATAGGCCCCAGTGGAGTAGCAAAGGAAGACGAAGAAGAAGAATCCCAACCCCCACCAAACATCACTAGCTAGATAGCCCAAAATGTAGCCCTACTATTGTGAAAGTTTGTATTTTTGGAAAGTTCTTATTTTGGATGTACACTTGAACTACATGTTTTATTGATGATTTAATGGTAATTTGATGATTATTTCTATATCACTTTGTTGTATTATATGTACTATTGTGGGAGTTTTAACTTGTGATTTGATTCATGCAATTAGGTCGCTTGTGGACCCCATGCCAAATTAGGGCCATAGCAAAAAGACCAGTGCTAGTTTAGGGCCATTTCAAGCCATCACTGGTTAGGGCCATTTCAAGCCATAGCTAGTTTTAAGGCCATTTCAGGCGATCACACAAAGGAAAGTAAGTTGCTAGTTTTAGGCCTTAGTAGGCCATGGGATAGTTTATGGCCTTTTTTGGCTATAAATTCAAAAGGATGTAGGCTACTAGTTTTAGGCCTTGGTGGGCCATGTAATAGTTTAATGCCTTTCTAGGCCATAACGTAAGAAGGAAGACAATTGCCAATTTTAGACCTTAGCGGGCCTATTTTTCTTTTTATTTTTATTTTTATTTTTTATATTATATATATATATATATATATATTGTGAAAATAGAAGAGCTAAACAAAACTACATAAAGTAAAGAAATGAAATAACTTACGAAAGATGTAAATAACTACACAAATGTAACTATACAAACAAAAAATAACAAGCGAGCAAGAAAAACAGACAAACTAAGGGGATACCTTAGTCATGTAAGTGTTTTCTAACTTGATGTGGGTTAGGAGGTGTGTAAGGCCTAGGAGGCACAAGGTGATACTTGCCTAGACCTTTGTCAGTTATGCAAAAGGACAATTCTTCCCAGAGAGCTCCCTCAAGGAGGTTGCTTATTTCATTTGGCTATCTAGATAGGTTAGCCAGACAAATTTTTCCTTCATTCTAAGTAGGTGGCATGTCTTTAGAGAACTCTAATTTTTACCTTTTCTCTATATCAACATTGTTGATGGTTGGGGGTGATACATTATCACCATAAATTACCACCTCTCCACCCTCATAGGGTAGGTGGATCTTTTGATAAATAGGTGAAGAGACAACCCATAACTAAGCTAGCCAGGACCTCCCTAGGATCAAGTTAAACCCAGGAATCTCTTCAATGATAATGAATTCAACAGTAGTGGGGAATTGCTTCCTTGCCATGAAAGCTATCATGACCATTCCCTTTATGACAACACTTGCTCCATTGAAGGATTTTAAGCATGTTGTTTTAGTTCGCTTGATCTTGTCAACCAGACCAAGTTTGTCAATGACTAGGAATGGGATGATGTTGGTTCCTACCCCATCATCGATGTGCACCCTATGGATTCTATATTGGCCTATGAAAATCATTAGAAACATTGGTGCATTGGTCACTTGATCCTTTTCGGGGTCAATTTTGACTACCTCATCGCAAAATGTTAGGGGTGTTGACCTAGACTCCTGGGTTATGGGAAAATCATTACATCATGGATCATCTTTTCATCTACTAGAATATATTCCTTGATAGGAATAGATGTCATCATGAGAACTAACACTTTGTGGTAAGCAGAGGAGGTTGTTATCAAGTCATATAGGCTCAGAGTTATGTTCTTTTATTTAAGAACTTGTTTAACCTATGTTAGTGCATCTAAGAAATCTTTTCTGCTTTTTGTTATTTTTGTGGTCTTTACCTCTTCCATGTGACCCAAGAGATAGATCCTCTAGGGAGGAGATTTAGCCTTTTCTTGTGCAATGACCTTCTGAGCCTCACTGCTCATTTGTTGGTTTTTTACAGTTATGTTGATAGTCTAAGATGATGAGGCCATGGGAATAGCTAACAAGGGGATAGGCTTAAGAGTTACTAACTCCAAACATTTCCTAATCATTTTTTCAATAAGACATTCATTAAGTCTCTTGGAATGCAACTTTGGATGAGTAGGATGTCATGCAATTCCTACCATCGAACCTCGAGTAGGCAGGAGGTCTACACATCTTGGCACCTTGATGACAAAGGGTGTCTAGGTTGCCATCACTATAACATGTTGTGAGATCCTAACCACAAAGGGTGTCATGGGAACTCAAGGTGGTTCTCTGTTGATGAAAGGGGGTTGTGGTCTAGTTAATGTTGAGACCCCAACATTACCAAAGGGCACACAAACCACAAATGGTTCATGTGCTAGTTCCACATAGTTATCAACACGAATAGCATTAATGATGTAACTTACACTGCTAGCATTGAGGGGGTCTTTGTAGACTTTCATGGATTTGTTTTTTGGGCAAACATGGTTGCTATCGTCAAGGAACAGTTTTCCTTCATTGATTTAATGCAAAGCAGTAATCTATGCCATGGCCATGCAATTGATGATAGTTGTAGAATCGGTCCTATCTAAAGTTTTTAGGGACTAGGGGCTCATTTGGCATAGCTACTAAGGAGTTTCTAGGGACCTCATATTACCTCTCATGGTGTTTATGTGCATCCTTAGATATTTTCTTATGTTGGCTATGCCCAACACAAAGCAACTAATCCAAAAGCTCAAACAACTTGATAGGTAACGTGATATACTTTGAGTGATCCTTGCACTCAAAGTTTGGCCTTGGGATAGCTTGCCCCATAGCCACCAATGGTGTAGGCTAGTTATTTCCCATGGTGCTAGAACTAAATAATTTTTTGTTATTGGCTAGGGCTCTAGGCACATTGGCCATTGGTTTAGTGTTGTTGGGTTTGGCCTCATCGACTACATGTTTTATTGATGATTTAATGGTAATGTGATGATTATTTGTATATCACTTTTTTTTATTTTATGTAATGTTGTGGGAGTTTTAACTTGAAATTTGATTGATGTAATTAGGCCCCTTGTGGGCCCCATGCCAATTTAGGGCCATAGCAAAAGGACTAGCACTAGTTTAGGGCCATTTCAAGCCATCACTAGTTTAGTGCCATTTTGAGCCATCACTAGTTTTAAGGCCATTTTTGACCATCACACAAAGGAAAGTAAGTTGCTAGTTTTAGGACTTAGTAGGCCATGGAATAGTTTAGAGCCTTGTCAAGCCATTACTTTAAAAGGAAGTAGGTTGCCATTTTTAGGCCTTGGCGGGTCATGCAATAGTTTAAGGCCTTTCTAGGCCATAACATAAGAAGGAAGCCAATTGCCAATTTTAGACCTTAGCAGGCCTATTTTTATTTTATTTTTATTTTTATTTTTTATATTATATATATATATATGTATATTGTGAAAACAAAAGAGCTAAAAAAATTTTCATAAAGTAAAGATATGAAATAACTTACGAAAGATGTAAATAACTACACAAATGTAACTATACAAGCAAAAAATAACAAGCGAGAAAGACAAACAGATAAACTAAGGGGATACCTTAGTCATGTAAGTGTTTTCTAAATTGATGTGGGTTAGGAGGTGTGTAAGGCCTAGGAGGCACAAGGTGATACTCGCCTAGACCTTCGTCAATTGTGCAAAAGGACAATTCTACCTAGAGAGCTCCCTCAGGGAGGTTGCTTATTTCATTTGGCTACCTAGATAGGTTAGCCAGAAAAATTGTCTTCATTCCAAGTAGGTGGTGTACTGACCTAAATCTTCGGTATAAGGCTGGAAGAAAAAAAACACCGAAAGATTGTTGGGCAGGCACAGCCGACCCTACCTTCACTTGAGGGCAAGCTAGAAAAGGGAACGAAGGAAGAGTGCCTTGGATGGTCTACACACAAATCAAGCAAGGACATCCCAGAGCATAAACTATGGCTTGCGTTGGTGTTATCATAACTTATGTCCTAAAATGTGAATGGTGTTGTAAAATGTAAACAGGATCATAAAAAAAATGTAGTAAGCAAAATGTAAATAGAACGTAAACTGAATATAAAATAGAGTAAACAAAAACAACGATTGGTTGGAAAAATGAACTAAATTGTATTGCATAAAAAAAAGGGTATGCATCGGTCAAAGTGTAGCTACACGTGTGGATGGTAGGTCAAATGCCTAGCCCCGAGGTGATGTGACACAAGGTGATGATATGATGCAATGTATGTGAGAAGTACTTGGATCCCAGGAGTGAAGTGTGCTAAGCACCCAAGGATTGTTGGTTCATTCTATTCTTAGAATTGCCAATGTCTCCAATTGCCCCTCCGGTTCATGTGAATTGATAGGGTATTTATAGGGTTGGTCTGGGCTTGGGTGTGGAATTCTAGGATGGAATCAATGATTGGGATTTAATAGGAATATAGATCCAGTGACACGTGTCCAATGGACAGTTGTGCACAAGTTGGATGTGTGTCAGCAAGAGTTGGATGTGTGTCGTTAAGCTACGTTCTTGACTAGATACATTGCATTTTACAACTCGTGGGTTACTCAAGCCCATGAAAGTACATTTAATTTAGACCATGAGGGCCTCATGTGCCCAAAAATGGGGATTTACAATGAAATGTACAACAAGAGAAATATGACCTGGCTCACTTGACCATGAACCGAGTGCTACAGGATGTCGAGATGTCAATTTGAAGCTGTTCGAGGCATCTCTGTTTGACCAGGGCTTCCAACGTGAGTTGATGTGCCTTCATAGTTGAGTTGAGCTTCAATGTAAGTTGATTTGTGATCACGCTACACTCATGCTTAGCGTGACCTTCATCGTGTGTCCAACATCTAGCGTGCCTAGCATCTAGCATGCCCAGTGTGTGGATGCTGCACTCACGCACAATTTGACCTCCAGCAGGAGTGAAGAAAACTTGAACTTTTGACATAAATTTTGATTTTTGAAGCCTAAAACTACTGTATGGATGTGTTTAACTATGCAATATGGAATTTGAGCTTGGATTTGAGTGGTTTTGAGTAGGTCACGCTAGCTCTTTTGTGTAGGTCACATTGTGGTCACGCTACAGCATGACTACAATGTAACCTACAGCGTCACCTGCAAACACCTATGAAAACTTACAATTTTTGACTTAAAATCTGGAGATTCTGGAAGCTAAAGTCGGAGGTTGTAGATGTTGAGCCCGAGGATGCACGAGGATGACCTACATGTTCAAAATCAAGTCATTCTAAGTCAGTTTAGAGGCTATTTAGAGTTGTGAATGTTGGTCATGCTAGAGATCATACTGCAGCGTGATCTCTAGCAGCGTGAACACAACGTCTAGCATCAACGAGAGTTCCCAAGTCATCATGAATGCCATGCCTTAGCCAAATTTTATCTCCAAAACTTTGAAAGGGCTTGAGTCATTTCCATTTCAAAGTGCTAGGCTAAAATTAGTGGTGTTTCATTAGTCCCTATTTGTAGCATTAGAATGGAGAAAGGAAAGGAGTAAGAAAGATAGATAAAAATGGACAACTATAGCATTGAGGGAATGGATGTCAAGGTGGTAATGAA
>MNCI01020320.1:201484-220679 GCA_015680685.1 Gnetum montanum | reverse complement strand
GAGTAGCTGTCAACCACGGGGTGTCTACTACTTGTTGTGTGGTTGCTACATATAGGCATCTTTGTTTCAAAATTTCAAGGGCACACCTGTTACATGGAGGAGATGGGCATCCCTCCATGTCATCACCCGATGAATCACTGTATGTGATGCATAGAACTTTCCTCTTCTCGATATTTCCATAAATGTTTATCTTAGATATCTCCAAGGAAAGATCACGAATCCTAAGGCATGCATCTATTGTACTCAGCCATGCCCTTCCCATTATAATTGGGAAGTCCCCTTCATTGTTGTTAACTTCAATCACTAGGAAATCAGCTACGTAAGACCAACCACACACAGTTGTAATGATGTCCTCCACCAATCCCAAGGGAATGGTGATGGACTAGCCTGTCGGCTCTAGTTGAATGTTGCTCTTCTTAAGTTGGGGTAGGTTCCAAGCATGATACATCTCTTGTGAAATGAAGTTGACTCCAGAACCTGAATCAAGAAGAGCCCTATGTGGTGCATTCCTAGTGATTTGAAGGTAGATTAAGGGACTTCTAGGATCAATTAGTTTCCTAGGAAGGTGGCCTACCTTGATCCAGTTGGTTACAATATGTGTTAACATAACTGTATGTGTTAGGCTCTGATGTTGAACTAAAGGGTGCTCCGAAGTGTTAGATGGTGGAGGAGTGTACATGGGCTCAACCGCTTATTGTTGCAAGAGTTTGTCTAGGCTTCTGGTTGAATATTTATATTTGTTAGAACCAACAGTAGGTTGAATATTTATAGCTCTCGCAGCGTGACATTGCTGCGGTTGAGGAGGAAGTTCCTCTTGCATTGTTGGAGCAAGAGGTGTTATGGGAACTACTTGTGGAAGAGATGCGGGTGCATTTGGAGGATGGTGTGGGTATGGAGTGTCTCCTGGAGGAGAAGGAGTCCTTCTGAAGTACTCCCGAACTTGGTAGTGATGATGGGGAGTTGTGTGACTCATAGAGTCACTTGGAGAAATCAGCTACTACACATAATATCCATAAGGATCAGGCTACCGGTAAGGGTACTAATGTTTTTACAATGGCATCCCCCATGACTATGGGTATTGCCACTACTGATGCTATCTGATGGATTTTGGGGAAGTTCCACTTGGATAATACATTAATGATTGGTGGAACTTCCTTGGGTTACCTTGGGGATAAGGTAACCTATGGGGTGTTTTCCATTGATTAAGTCTTGGATTAAGTGCATACACCCTAGACTCCTATAGATGTGAGATGATTGGGCAACATCCCTCAGGATGGTCATAGTGGCAGATCTTACATCAATCGTCATTGTCTGTGTCTAAATCCACAACCACATCAGAGTTAGTGATTTTCCCCTTACCCTTGTTATGTGTAGGGCCTAAATCTCTCCACTTTGTCTTACCTTTTTCACTACTTTGTTCTACATTAGACTCTTCTATAATTTTTAAGATAGTTTCAATTTTAGAGTCTAAGGAACTCCATACGTCATCTACCTTAGCTACTATTTTTGTTGTGAGCTTTTAAAATGGCAAGATCCTTTTGTTCACCAACTCTTTGATTGGTGACTCATCCTCTTCATCACAAAATTTCTCTCCCTTCTTTTGAAGAGACGGATCATGGTTATATTCTTCCGCACTTTCCCTTTTGCGTAGCTCACCTTCCTCTTTTGCTACTTATTCCAACAAGCTATGTACTTCATGGGCTCTAAGTTGTGAGAGTCTCCCTTGGGCATAAGTCCCAAGGGTTCTTCTAGTTTCATGCCTTAGCCCATCCATGATGTGGCGAAGTTGATCTCATTGAGCGTATCCATGGCCCTGGAAATGATGTAACAATGTGTAGTAGCAGGCCATGGTAGCATCCAAGGGTTCATGAGTACCTTGCTTCCATCCTTGGATCTGCTTACCCAAATTAGACACTCAGGAGTACATTTGATACTTATCGTTGAAGAGTTCTAACATCGTACTCCACCTCCTGATGGTTTCTAGTTCTAAGGACCGGTACCAACTCTTTGCTTCCTTGATGAGTGTCCTTGGGAAAAACTTAAGTTTTTGCCACTCATTTTCTATATTTTGCAAGGCACAGGCATCGTGGAATGCCTGTAAATGATTTTATGGATCTGTGTTGTATCCCCCTTCAAATTGTGAGATGTTGTTCATGTCTAAGCGTTTGATCCGACTATCTTTTAAATGCCTTGTGGGAATTCTAACAACCTCCATTATGTTAAGCATACTTTAGGTTGCAAGTAGGGGTTCTTCATGATCATCTCTTTCATGATGCCTATGATGTCTTCATTGTTCCCTACTTTCCCTACGTCCTTGCCCTTGTCCTCTCTCTCGACTTTCTCATCAAGGTCTCTCATTTTTCTTACCTTTATCCTCTCCGTTATGCTCGTGCTGGTTGCACCCAGATGTGGAAGAGAGGGTGAGTGATGTGAAGAAGGGGAAGAAGAATGGAAACCATCACCATGACGATGTTTCTTGCCTTCTCTTTGGCTGTTATGGCCCCGATAGTGGTGACGATCTAAGTGCTCGTCCTTAGCATGAGTTTTTATTCCCTCTGTGAATAGTTGGTGTTCACGAGCATCAAAACCAGGGATATGTATTGTTGATCATAGGTTCTAATACCCAGCCTCCTCACCATCATTAGGAGGGGAAACATCTCTTGATAGAGAACCCATTGTAAGTGGTTCACCATCTCTAGTTTCACTCAAGACGTGTGGGACCTCTTTGCCCTTCAACAGTGTATGTTGGCTCTCCTTCCTTGTGTCCCTCATACATTGTGCTTCTATGGGATAGTAAGCCCTTGAATCAAAGTCTTCTGCAATGTATTCTGCATGCAATTCTATCATGCCAATCTGTGCCAAAGCATGGAAAAGCATGTTAGAGACTGATCAATATGGGGGTAACACGATGTTACCTTGCAAATCTCTCCATCGCAGCTGTTCATCTTGATGGAGGATAAAGGTAAAGTTTGAAATATACTCATCGGAATTGAGTATAAACTATCTTGTATTGTTTAGGACTTTACTGATTTTGGCTATGTGTTTTTGACTAACGATTGTTCTTTGTATTATCCTTAGGTGATGAGTTGCTCTTATGAGAAGAAGAAGAAGACATAGTGTCTTATCGGTGTGCTAATTACCGTTATATAAATTCTTTTTTAATTAATTAACTTGAAGGTTCGTTTAGACTCCCAACGATGTGAGTGATATCCTTTATGTTCTATTTAGCACACAAACACTTAGTCCCCGGCAATGGTGCCAATGATAAGTGNAACTCCATAGACTAAATGCCTACATGCCTCATGGAACACTTAAGGTTAACCATTCATTGTCTTCCCAGACTTGTAGTTGTCACGGTGTATGGTTAAGTAAGTTCGAGGTATATGATTTTTATAGTCTTTTATGTTTTTCTCCTATGCTATTGAGGTGAAGGATTGAAGGAACTAACTAACTCTAACTAATGAACTAAGTCTAAATTACCTAGCGTCAACATTTGTTCCCTCTTACCGTACACACCCTGAACCGATGCAACCGCAGCTACCAGACGCTAATCATTGTTGGGATTACCACGCATAACACATGTGCTCGAAGTGGTCGTACTAAGGCACTTAACTAGGAGGAAAGGGTTAAGAAAGCTAATCTAGCCTAAGTGCGATGAGCAGCCGATTCCTTGACTAACTGTACACATCTTTGTGAATGACTACCACTGGGATTACCAAGCGTAGATCTTGAATATGCCACTGGGTTACCAAGTAGTCATACTAGATGCTCGTAATCAAGTAGTACTCATTCAGCGTTGCGATGAACAGCTAATTTCTTGACTATCCGTACACATCCTTAGATGCTCGTAATCAAGTCGTACTCATTCTGCATTACTAAGAGAAAGTAATAAATAACATTAAATAAAATCCTATTCCATGCGTTGCAAGGTTTATCCAGGAAGTTTGTCTTTATTGCCATACACAACTTGTGTTCAAGTACGATGTTGCTCGAATAAAGATCCGTTCACTTTAGGACTCCTACTGCAAGCACATGGAAAATATTCTATCTCTGGAGTGATCAATCTTCTAGAGTTTTCCTACTTCTAACCTAGGATGATAAAATAAGGGAGAGCTGCCTCTTATTTATAGACTTGGCGGCCTATGTGATATCGTNAGGATGATGAAATAAGGGAGAGCTGCCTCTTATTTATAGACTTGGCGGCCTATGCGATATCGCGTCTCATCACTTACATAATCACAGAAAATTAGCATAACTTCTTACCATAATCCTTCAAGGTTTAATTCATCTAAATAACTTGAATACAATGATTATCAATAATAATGTATTTAACTTTGACAATTGAGATGGAGGTCAAACATTATTTTTTGCTCATTCATGCAACAAAATATTCTTTAAGAAAATAATAACTCATGTTGGTATCTTTCCAGTTATTTACTAAACTTATCCAATCAACATTTATATAGCCCATAATCTCAAGGGATGTGTCCTTCAAAAACCAAAGGTTATGCAATGTAGTACCTCTAATATATCTAGAAGTACATTTTAGAATCTTCAAATGAGACTATTTGGATTTTGATTGATGCCTTGTGCATATACTTTTACCTAGCATGATTTTTAGTCAACTAACAATGAGGTAAAGCAAACGTCCTATTATTCAATGATGCAATTTCTTATCCATTGATTTTCCTTTTTCCTCCTTACTTAACTTAAGTGGAAAGTTCATTGATGTAGTTACCTCCTTGTTTCATATTTTTTGATTTTATCTTTTATACACTTTTCTTTAAGATATAAACATGTCATCTTTCTTTTGAGAAATTTGCAAACTAAAATAAAAAATGATAATTCTTCCATTAGGTTTATTTCAAACTTCCCATCTATTTTCTTTTTAGTTTTTTTAGACATGAGTTTGTTAGTATTACCAAACACAATATCATTAACATATATCCTCTTAATTAAAGCACTAGTATTTTGCCTTAACATAAATAGGATCATATCAATTGAATATTTTTTTAAAGTGGTTGCTAAGAAGATATGTTATGATTCTTTTGTTCTAAGCTCTAGGAGCTTACTTAATACAATAAAGATCATTCTAGAGTTTGCACGAATAGCCTTGATGTTGTGCATCCACAAACCCTAGAGGTTTATTTACATATACTTCTTGAATGAGCTCATTCAAGAAAGCGATTTTCAAATCCATTTTATATAAATTAATGTTCATGTGGGTAAGAATGGCTAGAAGAATCTGAAGTGGTTTTAGTCTTTCAACGCCTATAAAGGTTTCATCATAATTAATGTCTTCTTACTGATTATATCTTTTATCATAAGTAATACTTTATTTTTTATGGCAATATCATCTCCACTTTTCTTGTTTCTAAATACCCATCTAGATCCAATTACTAGATGATTATTTAGACTTAAGAGCTCCACATCATTTTCTAAAAATGGTTTAGGTCTTCATTCATGACCATGCTTTATCTTGTTTAACTTCCTTCACATCTTTTGGTTCTATTTGTCACAAGAGACATGTATAGCTCAAATAATCTTAGAGTGTTGTTCTTATCATTACACCATCTCTAATATCACTAATGATTTTCTTTTTTGGATGATTCTTCACATCTCAAACATGAGGAATCAACTTGATCATCTGTTTATATAGAAGATGTTGCATTTTACTTTAATGCAAACTCATCTCAGTGATATTTTTATTCTTCTTGTATTTGAATATATTTTTAACATGCTTTGAGTAATATCATCTTCATCATCTTCTACTTGCACATTGAAATAAGGCTTAGGGTCATCAAATACCACATTTATAGCTTCTTTAACTTATAGATTTTTCTTATTGTATACTTAATGGGCTATATTTATTTAATATTACCTACAAAATATACATCATCTATTCTCCTTTCAAAATTACCTAATTTATCTTTATCCATTAAAATCAACCATTTACACTAAAAAATCTTGAAATAGCTCACCTTTGTTTTCTTACCATAATATAGTTCAAATGGAGTTTTTGTAGTATTTAATATTAACAATACATATTTTGTAATGCAATAATCAATTTTGATAGCTTTTACCCCAAAATGATTTTGAAGCTTGCTCATGTAGCAAGGTCCTAGCCATTTCTTATGGGAGTTATCTAAACCATCTCTCATCTCTTTTCACTTTCATTAAAGATAGTAGTACCTATAACTATTGTGATATCTTGTTCTTGGATGTTAGGCAAACATCAAATATATGTAACATTTCACATTATGCATGGAAAGTATAGCAAAGAAAATGCAGAAAGAAATGAAAATGAATTGTAATAATGAAGAAAATGTAGAAATAATATGTTTATCTAGGTCATGATTTAAGGATTTCTTGGGGTTACCTTCCTTCGGTATTTATTCCTTAAAGGCAATCTAGCACTACCACCACATTTAGGCTTATATCTAGTTAGAAGGTGATGAGTGGCGAGATACCCCTACACTCAACCATACGAATATGATTGTTCTCACGTCAGTCGAACTCTGCAGATGGACTAGTTGTGGCATCTAGATTGTTAACCTTAGGTCGCAGTTCGTTGTCTTCCCACCTAGACTAGATTTATATATTTGTCATGTATAGTTTAGTCCAGAGTGAGGTGTATGATGTGTTCTAACCTAATGCTACTCCTGAAGGCAGTGGAAAGTAATACTATCTAAGCTAAGCTAGGAGGGAAAGGGTAAGAGAATCTAATCTAGCCTAAGTGCGATGAGCATCCGATTCCTTGATCAACCATACACATCTTGGACTTTGTGCACAACTACCACTGGGATTACCAAACGTAGATCCTAGATACACCACTAGAATACCAAGTAGTCACACTTAGATGCTCGTAATCAAGTCGTACTCATTCCGCATTACTAGGAGATAAGGGTGAGAGAGAAAGCAGTAAATAACAAAGTGAATGCTGCAATGATGAAGTAATCTCAAATTTTATTGCTGGTCATGTGTGTGTCCAAGTACGTCACACTCAAATAAAGAATTATGTACAATTACACGTATTTTAAACAATAAGTTTTAGGATAAAGAAAAGAGAATACTTCACGTCTTGTATTAGAAAATAATATGTAAACCATGATCCTATGCTAGATAGATACTTAGGTATATACTAGACATTAATTATGGCTTATTAGAAAAGATTGTTTAGCAACTTTTTGTCTTAAATAGACTATGGATCTAGATGATGAAAGCCAAGTATTTGTATGGTGGTTTTCACTTTGTCAATGCTTCTAATATTACTAATCTCTTCACAATTTAGAAAGGGCTTCACTCTATACAACATGGTTTTGTCTACATGTTTATCTACATAATCAATGATGGAAGTGGAGTAATAGATCGTAATACTCCACAAAGAAGGGTTATACCACTTTATGCCTTGTGGAAAGATTCCAATATCTAATAAGCATCCAAAATCCCATTCTTAATCTAATTCATTTCTTTGATACTAAAATGCTTCTTGGAAATTACCCATTGGTCAATATTTTGCATGGAAAAATATAATGGAGGATTGTGGTTGTGAATTATGTTCATTAACAATAAAAACTGTTGATCACTTTTTATAAATTGTTTCTTAATTTAGGATATTTCAAATGAGTTCAAGTATGATACTTAGAAGTCACCACGTATAGCTACTATTAATGATTTTTTGTTAGCGTGGCAACAACATCATTATAAAGGGCAACATAGTAAGGTGTGGACAACATTTCCATGTTTTATTTGGTTTTTAGTATAGTAAGAACAAAATTTTAGAGTTTTTCAATGCAAATCAAGAAGCTCAACATTAATGTGATTGTTACTTTTGTTCTTTGGAGGGATGCTACAAACTTTCGAAATAATTATAATTAGAACAATGTTGTTTAGTTATATCTCTAAAAGAAGAATGTGGATGGTAGTTTATATGTTGGTTTGTTTATTCTTCTATAAATGCATTATTTGTGAATGAACTACTATAGATCCAAGGATGTCCGTTTGATTAAAAAAAGGAAAAAAAAAGGAAAGAAAAGGAAAAAGAAAACAAAAAGATCTAAGTAGAGTCTTTGCCACAACCCCATTATTAATGTGGGTGTTTCAACTATACAAGACTTGGTACTAATTTTTAAATTAGTTATTCATTCTACCCTTTAAGAATTTATCTCATTAACTATCCTAATTCTTAAATTAGTTACTCAAACTATTTTTAACATTTTATCTTGTTAAGGGAGGCAAGTATTCTAATATTATCTAAACTTTGTCATGGAAAATAAATAATTATCATCATAATGCTAAGCCAAGAGATAAATTTATTACTCTTTATAACAATCCTTTGAGGCTTTGACTCTTTGAGTCATTAAATTAATTACTCATTTCTCACTTTGATGAAAATAAATTAAAATGGTGAAATTCAAAATTGAAGAATAACCACCGTTGCTTTCTATGAAGAAAAGGCATGGCCTTGTGTTTGTAGTATAGGTATGATATCTTTTCACCTGCAATGACTTAATTTGCCTTGCATACTTTTCCTTCAAATTTGTGTTTCCATTATGAGTACCTTTCTAGGCCTTATCCTCAACAAGTATTCCCGATTACACCATAATATATTAAAATTAAAAATGTGATATTGAAAATAGAACACACACGGATGTTTTTATGTTTCCAGTACCGCCATGCAAAGTATCCCTACTATGCTCTAGAGCATAACAAGCGTAGCTAGTGCTAGACATCAAATTCAAAATTTTTTTAATTGTTGGATTACACTCTAGAGCATAGCCAATGTAGTGGTGTAGAGAAGCCTCTAAAAACCTCTAGAGCTCAACATTAGCCTTCACCTCAACTCTAACACTCCTCCGAAAAACAAGATCAGCAATTTTCATTTCTCTTGCGTTTCCCATTTGTTCCAAATTGTACCTATGCTCTAGAGCATAGAAAGTGTAGTAACCAGAGTTAGAAAATTTTTTAGTCACCTCTAAACTTAGCAAAATTTTTATAATTTTTCTTGTAGTCCCACCTACAACACTACCACATGGCACGTAATCCATGTTTTGCACTAACATTAGCATTATAAATACCCTTGGACCCCAAACATTTTAATAGTTTTCATTCCCTCATGGTTGGTATTCCCCAACTATTGGAATTCCCCAATGATTGGCATTCCCCAACTATTGGCATTTGGCATTTTGACATCTTGGCACTTAGCTCCATGGGTGAATGATACCCAAAGAAAACCACATAGGTAGAGAGGTAGAGTTGCACATAACAGCTCACTACAGCTCCATTGCAACCCTACAGAACACCACATGGTACACCATGGTGGCCAACTCGATAGGCACGATTCATCACGATGAGCGTCAGACTTCATAGCCCGACACCACCAAGACTATGACTATGCTTCCACTATGCCTATTGTACATTTTGTATCTTCTAAGACCCTTTTGGAGTTAACTACACTTCCATTTGGGGAAGTGTTCCATATCTCTCTCCTATTTCTAGCATTTCCTTCCATTTTTCTTACATCTTTCTACAGTTTTCATGTGTCATCACACTGTACTATGTATTGTTTACATTTGTGTTTTGGCTAACCATGCCATCTCCTGGTTGCATCTGCTACCCCAATTACAACCAGTAATGTCCCTATTTGATCAACAAGACCGTTTAGGGCACTTTACCTTCATTTCCAGCAAGGCCCTCACACAAAGGTAGGGTTAAGGTTGTGCATCCGTTAACCTCTCAATGATTCCAGCCATCAATGTTTTTGGTCGTTACATTCACCTATGATTAACAGTGAGTTGAAAATTACTTTATGAACCAATTTAACTAATCTAATTGCTAATTAATAACTAACTATCCTAACATGAGCATTTAGTCCTACTTTCTACACACATCCTAAATGCATACAACACTACTAGGCTACCAAGCATTAAGTATTGTTGGGATTACCAAGTGCTATATTTCATGCTCAATGCAGTCATACTTATGTGTTTAATCTATTAGCTTAATTAATTAATCAATTGAATTCTAATTTAGCTTAATTAATTGCATAATTAATGGAAATAGTAAATGCCAAAATAAATCATTAATCTATTCTAAGTGCTGCAAGGTTTGATTAAAAGGCTCATCTTTATTATTGTTCACACAGGTGTGCTCAAGTATATCAATGCTTGAATAAAGATCCGTACACTTCCTAACTCCTGCTATGAGCACTCAGAGAAATATTCTAACTCTCAAATGACAAAACTGCAAAAGCTTTGCTACAACTATGATAAGGCATTCCATAAACATGGTTGGTGAGTGTGTATTTATAGACTTTATTATGGAGCTACTTCAATGGGGCCTCATAAATGGAGCAAATTCTATGTCAATGCAGCCCCATCAATATGGCAACACCACGTCGATGGGGGCCTATCAACAAAAAAACTTTAATGCTTCATAACATATGTTTATATTTATGTAGTTTCTAGTGGTTATATAATTATTATTCTACATGCTTCCTCTTAGCTCACATTTTTATTAATGAAATATGTAATATGTGTGGATAGATGCATAGATTAGATGTCATATTTTAATTACATCAAGACTATTTTATCATCTCTCCTAATGCTATAGTATTTCATGTTACTATTATAATACTTTTATATATCATATTTTGATAATATTGGTTTATCTTGTAATATCTTCTTTATGTTTTGATAGATCTTGTATTCACATTCATAATTCATAACTTTTCTTCATGTATCTTTACATTTTCATATTAGTGATATTTAATGTTTACTATTTTATGAGTTGGTGTAGGATTGGAGGCTCTTACAGATGCCTAACTAGAATTATGGTTCTTAACTAGAGTCTCTCACATAGAGGAAGTTAGGCCTTGGTTGGAGACTCTAGGTAACAATCATAATTCTACTTCTAACATTGAGGTATCTCAAGTAGAGATTAACCAACATTTGTTAGAGTTTCTTCAGTAGCAAATGAAATGTTATTTACAAATCCCATCCTCTTATATGGATTTGGAGATTATAGGTGGCAAATGAGATAAAAACTTATGAAGTAATTTCATAAGTTAGGAAACTCCACCTTAATCAATTAGAAAGATCTCATTGCAGCTACTAAATATCTCGATGAGTTGGAAAAAGCATTCAAGTTGTTAGTTTATGCTTCTAAGCATCAAACTTGATTAACTATGTACTAGCTCAAAGATGTAGGTGGTTGTTTGTGGGAAGCACATGAGAAGGCCAAGCATTAGAAAGACACCAACATTCTCTAATATAAGTTCTTACATGTGTTCAAAAACTATTATATTCCTATTAAGTACATGCATGCTAAGAAAGAGGAATTCTATTACCTCTACCAAGGCAACATGATTGTTTCTAAGGATAACCTAAAGATCTTAAAATTTAGTATGAACATGCCCGACATTTATAAAGATGAGGTAGCACGTGTAGAAGATTTTATTCATGGGTTACATGTGTTGAGCAAAGATCATCTTCTTCCTATTTATCTTCAAATGTACAATGATGTGTAGGTTCAAGTGATTAATTTGGAGCATACCTAGTGGAATTAGATGGCGCATCATGATTAAGTACATAAGAGGAATTACCCTTCCAAGGATAAGCCTAGTGGGCCTAATTAGGCCAAGGAACCTCATGGTAATGAACTTTGCTAGTAGCAGTAGTTTGCAAGAAGGCTTATGGTGTGTAAGAGGTTGTATACACAAAGCCTTATCAAGCTTAATTAAACTTGGTCTCATTCCAATCCTACCCTTGCTATGGAAATGTCATCTTTATTTTCTGATATCTCTTAGTGAATTTGGTGATGGTGAAATTAACTAGATCTTGGTGATTCATGAGTTCTCAAATGTGTTTTACTTAAAGTTGCTTGCTTTGCCTTTCAAGTGTGAGGTTGAGTTTTTGATTTACCTTAAGCCTTGCATAAAGCTTATCTCCAAGAAGTCGAACAAGATATTCTTTATTAAGTTAGCTAAACTAATAATCTAGATTTAGGAGCTTTTCAATAAAATTTGGTTTTCCCTAATATGTCTCTATGGGATCCTTCTAATCTCTTCATCAAAAAGAAAAATGGTAGACTAATGTTGTGCGTTAACTACTATCAACTTAACAAGGTAATGATAAAGAACAAGTACCTCTTATCATGCATCAACAATCTTTTTGATTAGTTGCATGACTCAGGTGTATTATCTAAGATCGATCTTAAGTCTCAATATCATGAAGTATGGATTTACAAGAAGGATGTCCTCAAGAAAACCTTTTAGACATAATACATTAAAAATTCTTTGTTATGTCATTTTGGCTAACTAATACTTACACCAATTTGCTATTATCTTCATTGATGACATCCTAGTGTACTCTTCCTAGGAGTAGTTACATGAGTACCACATTAGGACCATGTTTTAGACCCTTAAAGAGCATCGATTGTATGCTTAACCATTGAAGTGCTCTTTTTGACAGAAAGAAATTCAATTCCTTGGTCATGTGGTATCAATAGCAAGAGTAGTATTGGACCACTAATGTTAAGGATAACCACAATCTTGGTAGTTATTCATGATGGGCTTGCTATTTTATAACAGTTATAATAATAAAGTTGAAATTATATTTTATTACCATATAAGATATTAAAGAAACTAACACAGTAATAATTCACTACAAAATGTGTTATTTACATACACATGACTTTCTTTTTTATGTCATTTATAAGTTGGTGTGTATTATCATGGTGTCCTAATCAAATTTAGATAGAAGAGAAGATGCATGCTAATTACTTTTCAATTTATACCATGCTTGTGAAAATTGTTAAATTTAAAGTAAGAATGAATGATCTTCTCATTTATATTTAATTTTTTTCTATTGTTAAGTGATCTAAACAAGTTAACTCTTAGTCATTTAAAATCTTATTTTCTTTGAACATATAGTCTAAAATGAGGAACCATCATTTAAAGTAATGGTAAGGTGCTTGTTTCTCAAGTTGAAGATCTATATTCAAGCCTGGGCATAGCCACTCAAAGAGGTTAGACTTTCACTTAACTACAACTCTTGTGAAACACTGCTTAGTGGGATGAGCACTATGGTTCTAGGTGATGATCCTTTTTTTTATATAGTCAAAATTGTAATTGACTATTTAAAAGGACAAGATCAAAGCTTCTTATTCTATATTATACACTTTGACATTTTATTTCATTTTATCATATAAGAATACATATTATTTACTTTTTATAATCTTTACATTTCATTTTAAAGTATCATTTAGTAAGAATCTTCATTTGGATACTCCATGTTATGTGATTAATTCTAATGGGTAGTACTATGTTATAAATACCTATTTAAGTTCTATAAAAAATTTATCTTACTTATATGTCCTAGGGTATAGGGTCCATCATTTTTAGTAATGGTAAGATGCTTCTTTCTCAAGTTGAAGATCTAGGTTCAAGCCTAGGTGCAGCCACTCAAAGACATTAGGCTTTTACTTATCTACCAATCTTCATGAGATCGTACTTTGCTAGATGAGCACTATGGCTCCAAGTGATGATCATATATTTCAAAGGGTATGTATAATCATCTTATTCTTTTGGAGGTACATGTATATTGATGAAGCATCAAGTGGGCTACATCGAGGAAACCCCATCAACGTGGCTGCGTTGACGTGGCCCCGTTGATGCATTTGTCCATGCATCGACGCAACTCCGTTTACGTAGTGTTTGTCTCTAGCTATAAATAAGTGTGCATCCACTGAACTTAGGCATCTTTTTGGTAGTTTTATTGAAGCTCTTGAAATTTTGTTTTGTAGGAGTTAGACTATTCTCCCAGTGCATGCCCGCAGTGTGATGATTATAATTGTACGACACCTTTATTTGAGTATGACATACTTGGACACGCACATGACTAGAAATAAAGATTGAGATTACTTCATCATTGTAGCATTCACTTAGTTTTAATTTTTTAATTTTTATTGTTATTTATTATTTTCTTGGTTAATATTTCTTTACCATCATTTACTATTCCTATTGTTAAATGCAGAATGAGTACGACTTAATCATAAGCATTTAAGTGTGACTACTTGGTAACCCAGTAGTGTACCTAGGATATGCACGAGGTCCAAGATGTGTACGGATGACTAAGGAACATATGCTCATCGTACTTAGGCTAGTTTAGACTCTCTCCTCCCATGTCCTATTAGCTTAGCTCTCTCTTCCTTTTCATCTTATATTAAAACAAAGTTATTTTCCATTGCCTCTAGGAGTAGCCCTAGTTTAGGATCATATCATACACCTCACTCTAGACTAAACCATATGTGACAAAGAAAACACTAGTCCAAGTGTGAAGACAATGAACTACGATCAACATGTAACTATCTAGATACTATAACTAGCCTATTTGCGGAGTTGGACCGAATCATGCGTGAAATGCTCCTATTCGTATGGTTGAGTGTAGGGCTACCCTGCCACTCATCATTGGTGCCATTTCTAGGGATGATGCTAGTTATCTAGATTAGTTATATCATACAAGATCACTATAACAAATATTAACGATATATCATTTAGAAAAGAAATTAAATTCAATTCAATTAATTTACACATAATTCACAACAATGTCTCTCTCATAAGACTATGATCTTGCAACCACTAATGAGGTAATTCATTGGAGAACCAACAATATTTATGATGAAGATGAAGTTTGGAGTACTCAATCTTATGTAGGAGCTTCATATGTTCAAGGACGCCCCAACGATACTCAAGAACTTTTATCATCCAACCCAAACACCTCTAGTGAGGATGGGACATCCCATAGAAGGAGGAGGCCCAAAAGGCCTAGGACCTTCTCAATAACTAAAAATAACTTACTTGGGGATGATTGGAAGACTTACAAAAGTCATAACAATTTTTACAATTCCTTCTCTTCCTCTACTTCTTCAATGTCAGATTGTGACACAGATGACTATCTTTCAAGGGATCGGTGTAGAACTAAAAATTGAGCTCACAAACAAAATCAAGAATGCCAACATGAACAAGGAAAACATCATCCCAACTCATAAACTCACAACCTACTTAGTGACGATGAACCCCTTCTAGCCACTAAGAGCCTAATGCCTATACAAGAGGCAATTCAAATATCCTATAGGCATCAAAAAGAAAGCTATCTACCTAGGCTTGATTTAAATAACTTTCCCAAGTTTTTAGGAGGCTATGATTTAGATCCACAACAACATTTACAAGCCTTCTACAATGCTTCTATAGGGAACAATATTGATAATGGGTGGCAAAAACTTAAGCTTTTTCCTATGACACTCGTTGGCCAAGCAAAAGTATGGTATAGGTCTTTAAAACTGAAATTAATTCAACATTGGCCAACAATGGTAGAACTCTTCAATGAAAGATATCAAAATTATGCATGAGTGTTAGCCTTGAGAAGACAAATCTAAGAGTGGAAAAAAGAACATGAACCCTTGGACATGGCCTTAGAAAGATATTATGCATTGTTAAATAACTACCTAGGCCATGGGTTCTTCAAGGAGAGGCTAATGTACCATAGCATAGATGGGCTCCATAATGAAACAAGGGAAACCCTAGGGATGTATGCCCGAGGTCAACTATAAGAGCTACAAATCCATAAACTCCAAGACCTTATTAAGTGGGTAGAAAAATAAGGAGAAATGGCTAAATGGGAGAATGTTGAAAACCCTAAATGGGACCAAAATCTCAAATTAGAAAATATCCATAATCATAAAGAGGAGAAACCAACTCACCTTGAGGATGTGCAACTACATCTACCTTTGCCAATGCAACAATCACTAGATGAAATCATGGCGAAGATTAATAAGATGATAGAGTGGGTGCACAGAAAATATGGAGAATATGCTAACAATAGTAGAGGCACAACTATGCCAAATCAATAAATAGGATAGGACACCATGCAACAATTAGAACAAAGGGTAGAAGATAATAAGAATAAGAACTCAACTACCAACTTCTCATATTAATGCAATGTCTATCTGTATGATCATCCCAAAGGCCACTGCCCATATTTGTCACATTTACATAAGCATTGCGAAGGAATGTTACATCCATATTTCATATAGAAATGTTAGGTTCAACCATAGTGGCAAAAGCCTTAGTCGTGGGGGAAGCCATCGCCAACTCGACTGTATCCTTTGTATGTCCTAACATCAAATGCTTAATATGTTCAACATCCTATTTCTCCAACTGGATCATCATCCTCTACTTCACCACATCATTATCATTCTCCTGAGTACTATCAACCTAGGTCCTCTCCAACAAGATCACCACCTTATGTTCCTTATACTTCTTCTTACCCTTAATATCCTCACCCTTCATCTCCTTTTACATTGCCACTAATATTACTAGCAGGTTTTGCACCATAGCATCAAACCACAAATGTTACTTGTGCTGCTGTTGTCAACAGTAGTGGGAACCCTCCACAACGTCAAAAGTGTCCTTTCTTTAGGCAGGACCATAGAAAGAGATAGCACAGTTCCGAAACCACTACATCCTCAAACTTAGCACAAGTTCAATGTTGTGATGCATCTGCCTCCTTGAACTCAATGCCTCCTATTACTCTATCTGGGCCACTAATCAACACTTCAACAACCATGGGGCCCAATGAATATTGCCACATGGGGAGACATGTTGATCCTTGCATACAATCTTATGATCACAAGTACCATAGTGGGTCAACTCATAAATTAACCACATCATATAACTTGCTCCACTATGTCAACTCTAATCAAGTGTGTGAACCCCAATGGGGTAAGTTTGATCGAGTCCCAATATTTCCAACATGCAAGGATCCCCACGTTCAATTTATTAATTCTAGCTATGCTTAACCATTTAATTTATGGGGGGGTATCCCCCATTCTAATGATAGCAGAATTAATAAATGTTTTCCTTTTCTTTAATTTTACAATTTTTTGTTTTCTATTTTTTTATCTTTTAAATTATTGTTTTATCTTTTTGTCTTTTTGCAAGTAATCTCATCCATAAATAAAACACTCATGTGACTCATCGATTGATGTGTTGTTTTAAGCTATCAAGTCTCAGGTGATTAATTATTTAGAAAATGAAACCACCACATCCACCCAACCATTCTATTAATAAGAGGTTCTACTCTAGGTATGATGATATTCTTATCATCATGAAACTTAAAAGTAATTTTGTGCTCATTATGCCCAGAGTGAAAAATGATGGACTACAAGGGAATGACCAGGGTGTGACATCAAGGGAACTTGTTGATTCTCTTTAGTGACATCTGTAGGAGTTATCATGTATCTTGGTTGTACTAAGATCCTTGTAGATCTAATGAAAATGGTAGTAAGAGTAATCAAAAGGCACTCAGTCATGAAAACTCAATGTTGTTCTATGGGGTCCCACTAGAAAGACATGCACCCATGCCTGAAGGTAGGTGGCTTCTCTAGATTAAGCATACATCAAAAAGAGAGAGAAAAAAAGCGAGATCAAGATCAAAGTACCGCAAAGTAATTTCGAATCACTCATCCTTTGAACAAAACTCCAAGTGATCGTACACCTTGCTATCATGGTGCTCTTATGATTGTCCATCATTGGATGAAGCAATGCGATGTCAATGATCGAAGGAATGGACTTGGTCTTGAGTTTGGAGCAACGGGCTAATGACACATTAATCATGCCCTACACTTAGGATTCATTGTGCCCTAGGTTAGTAACCTCATGTTCCAATCTCTGTAATCCCTTCTACAATTTGCCTCATCTCACTATTCATGTATTTGTGACTCATGTCTTGTGTAGTATTGAATTCATACTTCGTCACAATGGTGTCGTTACGCAAGGGCATGATAGGTAGGAACCTGCTTTTGGGAGGACCCACTTGTGTGACTTTTGTAATTTGTATTTTTTTGCACACCACCACATTATTTTATACCCTCTAAGTACTTCATTGCTAAATCTATTCTTTCCCTTGTCATCATTTTATCAAACGTTCCTCAAAACGATTACATGTTCTTTTATGTGTCACCTAAATAGACCAGGTTCAACATTAAAATTTTAGGATAAGTTCCTTGAGAAAACATTTTCTAACTCTAAAATCACACTAAGCAAAGAATTCAACATTTATTAAAGGTAATGAGTAAGGTATGAAATAATTGAACTTCATTCAATAACCTTACTAACAATTGATCTTTGTGTGATTCTAGATGGCCCTTAAAAGAGGACAATAAGGAGGACCTTCTCAAGATGCAACTGAATGCCCAAGGGGAGGCAAAGGCTAAGGACCTCATGTAGAACATGTAGAGAAGAAGGCACAATTATTCAGCATCCATCAAGGACCTCCTATCACTATACAATTTGTCCAAGAAAAAGGTGGAGAGGTTAGGGCCCAACCCTATGAAGAGGAAAAATGGCTATTTGCAGCATGGCATGTCAAGGCCAATCAAGTGCTCCTGCAGTTGTCATGTTCATGAAAAGTGTCAACTCCATCAAACATTGGAACATCAGCATGGACAACTCATGTTCCTTAGATAGAAGAGGAGAAAATTTAGGTGCTTCTTCAATGATATCAATCTTAGAAGCTTGGAGCATAGGACAAAGGGAAAAGACCCATGGAGGAGCCACCACCACCTAGAACCACATGAGTTCCAATAAATTTTGTAATTTTATGTACATATCAAATTTTTTTTTTTAATTCCACACTATGGAATGAGTAAATTTCTAGTAGTCAATAATCCCATACCTATCTACTGTGTAATTAATTTCACTTTTTCTCATTTTTTTTGACTCGAGGATGAGTTGTTATTTAGTTGTGGGGGTATGATGAAGCATCAAGTGGGCTACATCAATGAAGCCCTGTCAACGCGGCCACATTGACGTGGCCCCGTTAACGCATCTGTCCATGCATCAATGTGGCCTTGCTTATGTAGTATCTGCCTCTAGCTATAAATAAGTGTTCACCCACCACACTTAGGAATCTTTTTGGTAGTTTTAGTGAAGTTCTTGCAGTTTGTTTTTGTAGGAGTTAGACTATTTTCCTAGTGCATGCCCATAGTGTGATGATTGTAATTGTACGACATCTTTATTCGAGTGTGACCTACTTGGACATACACATGATCAAAAATAAAGATCGAGATTACTTCATCATTGCAGCATTCACTTAGTTTTAATTGTTTAATTGTTATTGTTAATTTTTATTGCTAT
>MNCI01020320.1:187118-201440 GCA_015680685.1 Gnetum montanum | reverse complement strand
GAATGCTCATCACACTTAGGCTAGTTTAGACTCTCCTTCCATGTCCTATTAGCTTAGCTCTCTCTCCCTTTTCCTCTTAGCTTAAAACAAAGTTATTTTCCATTGCCTCTAGGAGTAGCCCTAGTTTAGGATCATATCATACACCTCACTCTAGACTAAACCATATGTGACAAAGAAAATACTAGTCCAGGTGGGAAGATAGTGAACTGCAATCAACGTGTAACTATCTAGATACCACAACTATCCTATCTACGAAGTTCAACTGGATCGTGCATGAAATGCTCATATTCGTATGGTTGAGTGTAGGGGTACCTCACCACTCATCATATATCCTAGGATGCATATGTTATGTTAAATATATGTCTTTAGGTATATCTATAGTCAAATTATTTCATGTTGTAACACTCCCCTAGTACTTGGTTTTACTTAGTGTTAGTATTCTAGTGGTTTTATTAGTGGATCAAAAATGAATTTTTAGTACTTGTCTCTTCTATTCTCTCTCATAAGAATTTTTAGACCATTAAAAATAATACAACATATCTTTTTTTTATCACATCTTGGTGTTTTATCCTATCTATAATAGGCTAACTATTAAGGTAGGTGAAGGATTTGATGATGACATATTTTGCTTAATTGCCTACATAACACTAGCTTTAATTTCTTGGCCAAGAGGCCAACTACCCACACCATCCAAGAGAGTCCTCCTTGATCATAAAAAAATAATTTTATCATTATAATGGTGCGGAGAAGCTCTCATTGTCATGATTTTTTTCTCTAATTCAAATAGCTAAGAAGGAACTTTATGCCCCAAGGGCCAACTACTAGACTTTGTAACAGAATATTATAGTCATAATGCTATGTTTGGAGATGATCTTTTTTACAGGAATTATTATTTTAGTAGAGAGTTTTGTCCAGAGGCCAAATACTTTGTTCCTAAGAATAAATAATTTTTGGTCATAAAGCTTGGTGAGGAGATGAACATTTTTTTAAGAATTATCATTGAATAAACTACACTGATTTTTATTTAATATAAAAATCAATTCTTAGTAGATCAATACATATATAGCTAAACTAGTTCTTACTTTCTTAAATATTATTAACAACTTACTTTATCATTGAATCCTTAAGCCACTACATACCCTCCTAAGCTACCACAACATTATCTAGAATATATCTGCCTTTGACAAAGTTAGTTTGCACTAGAGTACTTAACTAATGAATAACTAGTTTTAAGCTTATAACAAGACATTTAGCTAAAATTTTATAAACGAAATTCAAGAGTAATAGAATATCAATTACTAATGTGAGAAATGTTACGATCCTTAGGAATAAGTTTGATGACTTTTCTATTCAGTTTTTAATTAAGAGAATGTTGTTAAATGGCTTCAACAAAAACACAATAAAGGTCCATACCAATAAAATTCTAATGATTTTTTAAAAACTTAATAAGAATTCCATTAAAAATTGGAGCTTTATCATTAGCCAAGCTAAACATTGAATCTTTAATTTTAATAAGAGAAATATCCTGTTCAAAAAGATGGTTGTAGCTACCATGAACAATATTAGGTAAATGATCATAATTAGAGAGAAAAACTGCATGATCAAAACCTTTTGAGACAAATACATGTTGAAAATATCTTTCAAGAAAATCATTGATAATAAGAGAATAGGTACCAATTTGACCATAAACTTCCATGTAATTAATAATAGGTAAATTTCCTTCATCTTTTAAGAATTTTAAAAATTCTTTGCATGGTTCTCCCTCTACTTTCAACTAATTAAGACAACTCTTAAT
This sequence comes from Gnetum montanum, assembly GCA_015680685.1. NCBI lineage: Eukaryota > Viridiplantae > Streptophyta > Gnetopsida > Gnetales > Gnetaceae > Gnetum > Gnetum montanum. Next base: position 199,645 of record MNCI01020320.1, on the reverse strand, counting down.
GAGAGAACTCTTAGCATTATCCATATCCCATTTTTGTTTGATTAAGCAAACATAAGTAAGTTTTTGTTGAAGATTAATATTAAAAGGATCATTATGTAAATCAACATTGATCTATTGAATTTCACCATAGATTTTTTTCTCAATCTCCCATTGTCTCTTCGCATATTGCTTACCTAACCAATGGGAAAAATTATGAACATGATATATAGCATGCAACCGCTAGTCAATCTAACTTGATTTACCAAGGGGTCTTGTTTTTGCATTCTAGAGAGGTCAAAATACCTTTTCCAAAAAGACTAAGAAATAAAGATGCATTCATATGAAAAAACTTATAATGTTGAACTAGAGATTTAATACCAAATTCTAAATTAAGAGAAATTGTGGAATATGATGACGAAATGTTCCATAAAAGAATTAGATAAATATTATTCATAAATCTATATTAAATAAAATAAGATCCTATTGATATAATTCTTATTTAATCCCATGATTAGTTCATTCCTTATTAAGAAGATCCTTAAATGAGATGATAAGGATCATCCCCATGATTTCCTAAATTCATGCTTATCCCTTCAAATCTATTCTTAGGATATCAAGGCCTATATAATTGTAGTAGAACATATTCATTAGTAAGAGAATTTAAAAGAGTCTCACAATAGTGTGTTTGTTTTAACTAAGTTCTTTATTTCCTTTTAGCTTAGATCATAGATGCAAGGCTCTTTAGATTCTTCCAAAATTTGAAAATGGTCTGAAAGAGTTACATCTTTGTGAACTGTAACCTTTCTATCATACAACCAAAAAGAATAATTGGAAAAATAAAATTGGTTAAGTCTTTTAAAAATACAATTATTACCTTCACAAAGGTTAGACTAAGTAAACCAATCATGACAATGAATATTTGAAGAATTTTTAATCATATTAAAATCACCACCAAAAAACCAAGGAATGTTAAAAGCAAACTTTGAAGAACGAACTCCCATAAAAAAATTCTATTTGCAAAAGTAGTAAGAGCATAAACATTGCAAATACCAAAAATACTTGAAGCACATTGAAAAATAACCTAGAATTATCCCATGAGATATATTTTTTTAAAACCTTCTGTGGTTACCTTACACCTTATTGTGATGAAATGCATGCTATACCTGATGCATGTAACAATGTTACAGCATGTAGATAGAAGCTTTTGGGTGGATAAAGTATGTTCAAGAGAGATCGGAGGCCTCAGAATTTATACAGAATGACGAACTCAAGATTCTTATTTAATTGGGTCATTGTCCACAACAATTGTGCATTAATAGGAGACACCTTGTGTTGCAAATCCTATGAAGATATTCTGCTAATGTGCGTTAGTACGATTGATGGTCAAAAAATTGTAGAACAAGTCCACAGAGGACTTTGTGGAGGGCACATAGCACCCAAAGAAATGACAATAAAGATTAGGCACTTTGGCTACTACTGGCCACACATGGAGTACAATTGCTTCTCCAAGGTCAGGACATGTGACATTTTCCAAAGGCATGGTAACTTAATACATGTGCCACCTAACAAATTACACACAACACAAATCACATGGCCTTTCCAAAGATGGGAATTAGACTTAATCGGACTGATAACATCATCATCCTCCGCAGGGCATAGCTTCATTCACTGCAACTGAATATTTCACAAAATGGGTAGAGGCTATTCCCCTTAGGAATACTGCTTCAAAACACATTTACAATTTCATAATAGAGAACATTGTGATCCATTTTGGCATTCCGATGACTATCGTTACTGACAATGGGCCACAGCTTAGTAGTGCAAATACTAAAAGCTTTTGTAAAGCCTGCGTATTAAACATGCATTCTCGTCACCTTACTACCCATAGAGCAATGGTCAAGCAAAGGCTATAAACAAAACTATCATCATGGTGCTCAGAAAGATGTTAAATCAAAGCAAGAGGCGATGGCATGAACAATTAGTCTACGCATTATGGGCATATAGAACAACACATCGAACATCTATAGGTAAAACTCGATATAGTCTTGTATACGGATCTGAAGTTGTTTTACCTTTGGAGTTACAGGTTCCCTCGTTGCGGATAGCTCTCTCAGGCCTTCTTGATGAAAGCCAAAGTAATGAACTATGCATTACTTGTACCTCCCGAAATTGTCGGTCCCCGGCTAGAAGGGAAAACAGAGACCGTGGGATCGCCGGACGAGCATAGATGACCCTACCTTCGCCTAAGGGTGTGCTGGAATGCACGAAGGTAGGGTACCTTGGGTGGTCCGCACGCGGATCAGACAAGGATTTCCCCGAGCACCACCGAAGTGTTATATGCTGGGTTATGTGTAAACGGAGCGTAAATAGTGAAACAGACGCAGACAGAGCGTAAGCGTAAAGGGGCGTAAACAGGGTCGAGCGTAAACAACGTAAACAAATATAGGCCCAGTGTAAGTGTATACAGGCGTGAACAGCGTAAACAAGTGTAAAGAGCGTAAACAAATGTAAACAGCGTAAGCAGTGCGGGCATATACAGACGTAAACAGAGCATGAACGTAAACAAGCGTAAATGAAGCGTGGGCCAAATTAACGTAAAACTGTAAAAGAACTTGCAACAAACATAAACAGTGGATTACAGAGTTAAAATGTTGTGCACCGGTCTAACGCAGCCGTGTAGGGACACAAGGAGGACGTAAAGCCCTGGTGGATGCAAGGATGCAACTGGTTGGCACGGTAGGCGGAGCGCGGATTGTGCTCGGCGTACAAAAATTCCAGCGTAAGTGTAAGCATAAAGGGGTTTCTGGGCTCTTGTTTGCAGCATAATTGCTCTGGGTCTGCTCTGGTAAATTTTTTCCGACCGCAAATTTACGGAAAACTGGGCTATTTATAGTGGTAGGGTTACCGGGAAAATCGGACTTGGAGACACGTGGCGTATAGACCGGGCGTTTACAATTTAGAAACATGGTATACGCTGGGCGTATACGCTACAATAGGCTGGCGTATACGCTGGGTGTGGACTTGGATGGATGTTGGCGTATACGCTGGGGCGTATACGCTAATGGATGCTGGACGTCGACTTGCTTCAATTCTTGCTCCTGTTGCACCTGCTGAGCGTGCGTGTGAGGCATGTATGCTGAGCATCGGGCATAGATGCTAGGCGTAGACACCGGCGCAACACTTGGTTTAAAACTGGGCGTATACGTTGGGTGTATACGCTAGCACAACACCAGGTGTTTCGATTCTCAAAATTGCCCTCTGTGACTTCAAATGTACCCAAAGTCGTTTGTGGGTCACGAGGATCTGCTTCTTGTCAGACAAATGCTAAACTCAAAAATTTTTGTGGTGTTTCATTGGCCCCTCTTTGTTGACACTTGGAGGAATCGACCCGAGAAGCGTCGACAAAGAAGCGCAAAACACCACAAGCAACTTGATAAAAGCTTTGTCCTTTGCCACTTGACTAGACATCATCGTACCATGTTCAATGGTGAATGGGATTGAAAGGGCGAGATTGGTAACTGGTAGGAGGGAAGGGATTGTAAGGATCAGTGACTGCCCAAGGGATCGTGATGGGGAAGTGGGATGTTCAAGGGTGCGGCATGCTGGTCCTTGTCGATAGCCATCTTTTGGCAGACTTGGAATTCATGCATGTGATATGCGTCCTTTGGCGAAATAGTGCTCTTGGTGATTTTTCAAGAGAACCGGTTGTCACTACCAAAGCCACGGGGTGATGTTTCGCATTCTTTGGAGGAACAACTCCCTTCTTTGGGGAAACTGTAAGCAACATGCCAAAGCCATGCAACAGGATATTTCTTGATTGCTTTTGACATGAGTACCTATTTTTAGGGCCAATGCCTTCCCGCCTGGGGCTTGTATGGGAAATGTCAAGGGTCCTGTTTTTTTTTTTTTGGAAGTGGTTGTTCTAGTACTCATATGCGAATATTGTGTTTTGTGCATTGCGACTGCTGTAATGTTTTGCAGTGTGCAATAGTTTGGTGAATGGATGGGGAGTTTATGGGGAATGGGAATGTATGGGTTGATGGTTTGATTTAGTCTTGCCAAGTGGATTAATGGACATTGCTTCATCTTGCTGCCTACGATGAAATGCACTCTCGTACGAGCACCTCTGAGCATCATCCTGCAAACATAACTCTGAGGAGACAAGAAAACCATGAGTGAATAAATGAGCTTAGACTTAAACAGCTGCCGGTGAACAAAAATATTGGGGCGATTCTGAGCATTGAATGCGAATGTCGACGATGCTAATGAGGGATGCAATGATTCTGATGAATGAATGTGGTTGTGGAGTGAAGAGTCGAAGATGAACGTGCCTGTTTATAGTCTTAGCGGACTATTATGGGTTAGTTTTGTGTCGTAACCTATTGGACATTTCCCGTTTAGCGTCGTGGCAGACGTTACATTGCCAGTTTTGAGTCTTAGTGGACCATGAAGAGGCGAGCTAGTTTATAGTCTTAGCGGACTCAGATGGTTGAGACGGTGGTAGTTTACTGTCATGCTAGACGGATGCTAGTTTACCGTCGTGGCGGACACTGTGGTATTAGTTTAAAGTCATAATCCAAGACTGTTCTATGGTATCAGTTTAAAGTCATAATCCAGGACTGTTCTGTGGTATCAGTTTATAGTCGTGATCCAGGACTATTCTGTGGTATCTGTTTATAGTCGTGATTCTAGGACTATTCTGTGGTATCAGTTTATAGTCGTGATTCCAGGACTATTCTGTGGTATCAGTTTATAGTCATGATTCCAGGACTAGCCGTACCTAAGCTTGAATTTATGTATAGAACGGTTTCAGGAACAAGTGATTGGTTGGATTTGCAAATTCTTTTCCGTCCATGTCAGCTAGCTTGAAAGCTCCATTGTCGAATGCTTTGATAACCAGATAAGGCCCTTCCCAGTTGACTGAGAATTTATCTGGGTGTTCATGAACAGCTTTAAGCATGAGGTCTCGTTCTTTGATGGGGCACTTATGAATGTCATGCCGATGTCGTTGCTGCTGTTTTTTTTGGTACCATTCGATCTGATCAAGTGCGCGTACATGCTCCTCCTCCACTGAGTCGAGGTCCACGATGCGTAAATCATTGTTTTGCTCGTCGTTGAGGAGTCTGAAAAGCGTGATCCTTAGAGATGGTACCTATAATTCTAAAGGTAAAATAGCTTCTGAACCGTAAATAAGACTGTATGAAGTTCTACTTGTCGAAGTCCGATGTATAGTGCGGTATGCCCACAATGCATACACCAGTTGTTCGTGCCATCTTCGTTTACTTTGGGCAAGCATCTTTTTGAGTATTATGATGATTGTCTTATTTGTTGCTTCCGCCTGCCCATTGCTCTGAGGATAGTAAGGGGATGAAAACGAATGTTTGATCCCTAGACTATAACAAAACATTCTGGCCTTGGCACTGCTAAATTGTGGTCCATTGTCAGTGATGATTGTCATGGGAATGAAAATCGAAGCGATAAGCGAATGGTTTAATTTCCCTAGAGGGGTATGTGATTACTGCGACAGTAGTTCCTCCTCGAGAGGTGAATGCTCCATCGAAGTGTAGAATGACATCGTAATTATCTAGCACCGTATCTATTGCATTTACATTTTCGTTTGGGAATTCAGGTTATATTGTACCTAGGTCCTATGTTGGTGATGTAGTCATTTGATTTGCTATGGCTTGGCCTTTAACTGACGATTGTGCTACGTAGCGTAGGTCGAACTCAGCTATGATGGCCTTCCAACGGGCTATCCTGCTCGATTCGTCGATATTTCCAGTTATAGCTCTGAGTACATTGTCTTTGCAAATTATATTAGCTTGGTTTTGGAAAAGATAATGTCGCCATTTCTTTAAAGAGAAAACTAGAGCTAAACATGACTTTTCTACGTCCGTGTATCTTTTTTCGTGAGCAACTAATGCATGGCTCAGGTAATATACAGGGACCTCAGTTCCATCATCTTATTTCTGGCAAAGCATGGACGCGATTGATGATTCTACTGTGGCCAGGTAGATGTAAAATGGCTTGTTGTTTTTGGGTGGGTACACTGTGGGCAGTCGAGCGAGCGCCATCTTAATGTTGTCAAACGCTTCTTGGCACTGCGGGGTCCATTCAAAATGGGCATTCTTGCGTAGTAGGTGGTTCATAGGTGTTAGTTTTTCTGTCAATTTTTCTATGAACCTCCTGATGAACTATAATTGACCTTGTAGCCCTCGAAGTTCGGTTAGGTTAGTAGGTAACTTTAGGTTTATAATGGCCTTAACCTTATCGGGGTCTACCCGTATCTCTGCTTCTGAGGTTACAAATCCAAGTAGTTTGCCTGTCTTGACACCGAAAACGCATTTCTTTGGGTTAAGCCTTAGTTCGTATTTTAGACAACATTTTAACACTAAGTCAAGATCCTGTACATGTTGTTCTATCATTTTTGATTTAACCACTATGTCATCCACGTAATCATTAAGTGAATGTAAGATGTAATCGCTGAAGATGTATGTCATCGCCCTTTGATATGTGGCCCCAGCATTCTTGAGACCAAAAGGCATCATTGTGTAATAAAAGGTTCCCCAAGGTGTCATGAAAGTGGTTCGGAGCTGGTGTTCTGGATTAATACGTATCTGGTTATATCCTGAGAACCCATCCATAAAGGATAACAGGGCGTGCCCAGTCGTTGAGTCAACTAGTTGATGAATGCTAGGTAAGGGGAAGTCATCCTTTATAGTTGCTACGTTAAGGTCCCGGAAGTCAATGCACAGGCGGATACTTTTGTTCTTCTTTGGGACTATAACCATGTTTGATACCCATTCGGCGTAATCAACAGCCCTAATGAAACCAGCTTGGTAGAGCTTGGTAATCTCACTACGAACTGCTAACGCCACCTCGGGTTTGACCTTTCGTGCTTTCTGTTTTACTGGCCTTAGTTTTGGATCAAGGATGATGTTGTGCTAGACGATACGAGGGTCTAATCCGAGCATGTCGGTATAGGACCACACAAATGCTTTCATATTGTCCCTAAGTACGTTTTCGATATCTTTAGCTAGTCGTGGTTCTAGTAACGCACTTAATTTTAGAATTTTAATTTCCCCATCGGGCATGGTGATGGGAGTTTCGGTTAGAGGATCTTCAGTAATGTTTTCGACTTCAATGTCGAGGGACTTTGTCATATTCGTCAACCATTTGTTGTGTTGAAGCTATTGTTGCGTCGTTTGCTGATGAGCTCGCATAGACGAGATTCACATCGATATTCCTTTCAACTACGCCGTATGGTCCATCAATGACCAACGACTTGGTTAAGTGCTTGCAATCCATTAGGTAAGTTCCTGTTAATAAATGGAGAGCCTGGTAAGATAGCGGAGGTTATTTTAGGTCTTTTGGCAATCTTTAGTGTGCATGTATGAAAATGGATTAATATGACAGTGGAACTGCAGTTTAATGCCTTACCGGGCAACCAACGGTAGTTTAATGCCTTACCGGACAACCAACGGCAGTTTAATGCCTTACCGGGAAACGAACGGTAGTTTAATGCCTTACCGGGTAACCAACAGCAGTTTAATGCCTTACCGGGCAACCAACGGTAGTTTAATGCCTTACCGGGCAATGAACGGCAGTTTAATGCCTTACCGGGTAAACAACGGTAGTTTAATGCCTAAATTTATGTTTTATATGGTTTATGTGTGTAAATTTTATATATTTTTTTGAAAAATTCAAAGCGAATTCGAAAAAGCAAGAAAAACGAGGCAAAAAGAAAGAAAAACGAAAAGGCGGCAGCGGCGGTGGCGGCGTCAGCGTTAGCGTCAACGTCAGCATCAACGCGCTATAAAAGGGGAGAAGGGGCGTCATTTTGTTATTTTACTTTTGGAGCGTGAGCGTAAACTGTGAGCGTAACCCCAGCGTAGATGCCGAGCGAAACCCCAGCGTAGACGCCGAGAGAAAACCCCAGCGTAGACGTCGCGCGCAAACCACAGTGTAGACGCCGACCAGACAAGCCACGGCGTAGACACCGAGATGGGTAGAGGCAAAGAAATAGAAGGCCGAGGACAAAAAGGACCCGAACTGACGTTCGCGGAGGAGAGTGAGGCGATGCTACAGTGCCTACCCCGCCTGAGCGTCCCCACATGGCCCGGATCTTTTGGCAGGTAGGCCTTTGACCCTATTTTCGTTGATTTTTTAGTGTTTGTTTTCTTTGTAGCGTAGACAGTTAGCATAGGGTTTCAGCATATACGCCGAGCGTGAAGGGTTTAGAGTACTGTATCGGCGTAACCGCCGCGTGTGTTATTTTCGGCGTAGACTGTCGCGGCTTCGTTTCTTCAGTGTCTAGCGTAGACGATTGTCGGCGTATACGCTGAGCGTATACGCCGGGCGTAGACACTTGTACTGGCTTCTAGCGTAGATGGTCTACGCTCGGCGTATACGCCGAGGGTTTCTACAGCGTATACGCCAGGCGTAAGTTGGATTCTTCGCAGCGTAAATCTGTTCGGCGTAAATTTTTGTATTATGCACAGCGTAGATAGTTTTTGGTATGTGGTGTTTCTACGCCCAGCGTATACGCCAAGCGTAACTGTTTTCCTACACCCAGCGTATACGCCGAGCGTAACTGTTTTCCTCTACGCCGAGCGTATACGCCGAGTGTAACTATTTTCCTCTAAGCCCAGTGTATACACCGAGCGTAACAGTTTGTCTCTATGCCCAGCGTATACACCGAGCGTAACAGTTAGAAAAATTTTCTGCAAATGTCTAATTTCTAAAATGAAGTTTTCAGTATTGACCTTTGGTGTTGTTTTAATGGCTTGCAGAGACATTGAGCCTCCCCTTCTAGTGGTTGAGTTAGTTGGGGTTTTGACATGGTTTGGTCCTTTGGAAGGTGGTGACCCGACCCCGAATTTGACCGTTGAGCACAATGGGGTCTGGTTCCGGGACGGGGCCAGCAAATTTTTGGCCTTCTTGCTGGACCATTTTAATGTCATGGTTTGGTCTCACCTAGGCGAGGATGTGGCACGAAGCATCATTGAGACCATGTTACCTGGCGCGGCGGAGGGCATCAAAATGTTTATGGAGGATATTGATGAAGGACCGCTTGTCGCTGAGGGTGTTCCCCTCGGTGGTCTGAGGTCTGCCCGTCCGTTGACACGTGTGTGGGACCAGCTGCCACGGGGGCCCAACTATATCAACAACACATTGTTCTTAGCTGGCCGCGAGCACACTTTGTTTCAGAATTCCCCCGGCACAGTATACCAGGTGGAAAGGTAATTTCGTCCAAGCTTTGGTTATTCCTCTCTTTTTCACATTCAAATACTTACTCTTGTTTCGACACATGTTTTCACCTTCCCGCAGGCCAAAAGTTACGCAAGATGGAGACTACGCAGGTGACGATGGGATTGGATTGGCGCGTACGGCTGTGGAGGTGTTCATGGTGGGTCCCATCCTTTGCGGGGCTATTTTGGCCCACACTAGGGGTGCCATGAAGAACTTCCCTAAGAGATTCTCAAAGGCGTTTGCACAATGTGCCACGCGTGGCTGGTTGCATGCCGACTGGGCCCCTAATGGGCCAATTTTCCCATCTGCTTCTGATCTGGGCGAAACCTCAAAGTCCAATACTGAAAGTAAGTGGCAATGTTTCCTAGATGTCGTGATTGGTTTGGTCAATTGCCAAGTGTCAAGCTAATATGAAGGTTTTGGGTTTGTTTTTACAGCTGGCACCACCTCCGGAAGGGATTCCGTTGTGACCAGGAGGACTGAAACAAATCTTTCAATGAAATTCGGTGAAACCAGTGCCGCCCAGAAGTGGTTATGGAAAAAAGCTTCACCGTCTATTGTTACCTGTTTGGAACATGCCGGCCTCATGGCACTCTTTGTGGCCCCTAGCCCGAATGTGTCTATAGCGGAGATGATCGGGATTGTGGATTCATTTGACAGATCTGTCTCCCGCTATAGCGCTCGTATTAAGGGTGTTAAAGTAATTTTTGAATTATCACCTGAATTTTTTGCGGATTTGTTTGGCGTGCCTACAAGTGGTGTAAAAATCATTATAGATAGGACGCATAAAGAAATTGACATGATCCGCGATTTAGAGGGTTGGTTAGGGGTGACGAAGGGTGCCAAAGGATTCCCAATGCAGGGGAGAACGAAGGTTGAGGAAGTCAACGAGCTTTACCCCCTATTTAGAGCGCGTTTGTTTCCGAAGACTCTATCATAAGTCAAGAGTCTTGGGGTTGAAGCAGTGTGAGTCATGTGCACTTTTCTAGAGGCTGACGTGCGCTACAACTGGGCCGAATTTTTATTATCAGGAATGACCAAAGAGATAGAGCGGCTGCATTCGAACATAGAGGCACAGTCCCATTTTACCTTCGCTTTCTTTGCCGGCTATATTCGTCGCTTGGCCAAATTTTTGGTGGTTTGTGGGGAAAACAATTTTTTTTTCTGTGATAGGAACCAGTTATCTCGCCCCTGGGTGAACCACTTATTCGACACAGCCAAGTCCCAAGATGCCCCCGAGGGGATTGATGAATCCCTTACGATCACCACGGGTGGATCGTCTGGCCCCTTGCTTCACACACACGACAGTATAGGGTTGGAACCTGATGAAATATCCTATACTGCAAAGAAGGCTGAGAGCATGGTCAAGGAAACAATAGGCAAAGCGAAATCCAAGTTGGGGAAGCGTGACAGCACGGCTGAGGGGACTAGTGAGATTGAGCAACCTAGAGTAAAGCGTATTCGATTTAAAATTCCTGGTAAACTTCTTATTTTTATCTCACTTTTCTTACAAATATTTTTAACGGTTACTGGTTGTATGTAACTAACTTCATTTGTTTTGTATTGAGCAGTCAAGAGACACGATTTACAGACTATACCAGAGGATGAGGAGTTAACCGACCCGGCGGGAGGAACTGAATTGCTGGGGGAAGGAACTGGAGGAACTGGAGGTACTGAACCCCTAGATGATCAAGCAGAGACTGAAGAAATGTTCAGTAGATTTCTTAAAGGGGACCTTGAGCTTAGAGACCCTCCGACGCAGGAGGAGATCAGAGGGAATGGTATGTCTCTTTACTTAGTTATGTAGCCTAATATATTCCTGGATTACCTTATTGTGAATTCTTTGTTTGACTCAGAGGAGAGTGAGACCATCCCGGAGAAGGAGTCAAAGATCCCCCCCGAAGTGCCTCCAAAGGTTAGCGCCTCGCACACTGATNGAACCTGTCAATATGGAGAGTTTGCCTACACTTTCCCCAGAAGTTGAACAAGTGCCCAGACCTGTTTACGAAGAGGTAGCAGAGGGCTTCGTTCACAATGCCAAAGCAGTATGGACGTGTAGGCGATCCATCGAACAATTGTGGCTCCAAATTCAGGCGAAAGAGAAGGAGAATTCTGAATTGTCAACGGAACGTGACGATCTAAAGGCCCGATACGAGTTCGCTGCGGCTAAATTAAGCAATGATCGCTCTTGGCGGACCTCCGAGGTCACGTATACAAGGTATTGGAACCTCCTCAATCGCCATGCAGGGCTGATACGGAGATTAGGGCAGCGCAGGGCCCAAATTGATTTGCTGAACACCAAATGCCAAGATTGGAAGGCTTTCACCTCCAAAGTACGCAAATGGGGGCAAGATGAGAAGAACCACAAACACCAGTACAAGAAGTCGCTAAAAGAAGTGTCTATTGAGAAGCAACAGTTAGAAATGTTTGTGGAGGGTCTGGGTCTGCGCTCTGCCTTTGACACATTCGCCCAAAACACAATTGTAGAGATGGACTCTCCTAAACAGCGGATAACGACAGCCTCTGGGGAGGTGTCGGTGGGAGAATTCCCTTTGAAACGTCCCACCTGGTCGGATGTTGACAAGGGAAAGGCTCTGGCAGATATTGACTTGGGTCTCGATGGGATGGACTGGGCAAGTGTCTCTGAAGAGGAGATCCTGCGGTGACTTGAATTCGGCTTGGGGGGACCTCCTATGGTAAGCGTTTTGTCTTTTTGGAGTTAACTGATTGACTAATGTTTGAAATTTTGACATTCGCCCATTTTTTGTGTTGATTATTTCCTCTTTTGTCTTTTCAGGATGAAGGTGGGGATGAGACTGGAGAAGCTAGCCCCAGTGGAGTAGGAGCCTCTGATGCTGGTGGGTCCAAGGAGGACGATCCTCATGCCCCAGATGTTTAGCATTTTAGCATTTTTCGTTTTTCGATTCAAACTTATACTGAAATTGTAACTTGAAAATTATGAAATGAACAGAGACGGTTGATTGTATGTAATAACTTATATATATATATATTTTCGTTGTTGATTTTGGGTTTAACATGCCATAGAAATGTGAAATATTTTGGTTTTTTTCTGTTTTAACNAATGATACGATCGCTCTTAGTCCAAAAAGATGTTAAATTATAAAAAGTCCAAAATGACACTAAACTACGATAAAACAGGAAAAACAATTAAATGCCACCCCCCGTCCGAAATGACACTAAACTATCATGTCCGCAATGACATAAAACTAGCCACGATCAGCAATGATCGGTTAGCCGAGAAATCTATCCGCGTCCTCCAAAACATCCCTTGATTA
>MNCI01020320.1:166203-185667 GCA_015680685.1 Gnetum montanum | reverse complement strand
GAGATGATAGGAGTAGCTGCTTCACCGTGTATGACGATTTCTCCGCCCTCATAAGGCAGGTGAATTTCCTGATGTATGGGGGAAGAGACAGCTCTTAGTTGGGCTAGCCAGGGTCTTCCCAATATTAGGTTAAACCCTGGCATCTCATCCACTACTAGGAAATCAGCAGACGTTGGGAATTGATCTCCCGCTATGAAGTTTAAGGTTATTTTGCCTTTCACTATTACGTGTGACCCACTGAATGACCTTAAACATGTAGTCGTGGTTAGTTTTAGTAGTTCAGTAAGTCCTAGTTGTTCAATGATGTGGTATGGCACAACGTTTGTCGCAGCTCCATCGTCTACATGGACCCTATGTATTTTAAACCGGTTTATACATATTGTTATAAACATGGGGGCCGTTGTTATCTCCCCCATTTTATTATCCACCTTGACGTTGTCATCGTGGAAACTTAGTGGCTTAGGAGTAGTCCCGCGAGGTGAGAACATCACCGCATGGATGGAGGGTTCATTTAGGGGTAAGTCCTCGCTTACCGGGATTGACGTTAACATGCGTACTAAAGCTTCCCGATGTGTTTGAGATGTTAAAACTAAGTCATACAAGCTCAGTGAAGTGTTCTTTTATTTTAATGCCTGTGTGACTTGTGTCAAGGCGGCTGCAAGGTTTTCACTGTTGGGGGTGTTTCTATCAGTGCTGACTGGATCCATCGGACCCAACAATTTTATCTCTCGTTTTGTTGGCTTTTCAGTTTTCGAAGCTGTTGTTTTAGATGATTTGTGTCTTTCGGACGACTCGCCCTCATTATCTGCACTTGGTTGATCTTTAGAGGACGACATGGGTACAGAGTTTAGGGGAGTGGGCTTAGGAGCCCCCAGAGCTAGCCGTTGGTGCTCTTTCTCCAAGCGTTCTCGCGTAAGCCTATCTGCCAAGCGTTCTTGTGTGTCACGCGGAGGTGGAGTTGGCCTCGGAGTCTGGGATTGCCCAAGAATTTTTATGACATAGGGAGCTGGACGGGGCTGCGCGTACGATTGGGCAGGAGTTTGTGCAGGTAGCCTGACGACGTACGGGGTTGGTCTTGGCTGGGGCTGAGCCTTTGTCGTTGCAACGGCCGGTGGTACTCGGACTACGAAAGGGGTAGGCCGAGCATGAGGGGTTGGTGTTCCTGCGGGGTTAGCCTGATGGATGCACACTACGTATGGTTGTTGGCGTGTCATGACGTCAGAGGTAGGCATGGTGGAGGGCACTCGGATTACGAATGGTTGCTGTGGGTTGTGAGGTGATTGAGGTGCAGAGTTAGCGGGGGGAATCTGAACCACGAATGGTTTGTTAGATGTTCCTTGTTTGTTTTCGGGATAGACAGTGTTGATGCAGGGTGTGCTGGAGTCTTCATCACAATAGATTAAGGTAATTACGTACAGTGTCTCTTTAGCGTTTAGGGGGTCTTTATACACTCCCATGGTCTGGTTTTGGGGTTGGATGGGGTTAGCCCCGTCGAAGGTGATCTTGCCATCATCGATCATCCTCTAGATGTCCTGCTTCAGGGTGAAGCAGTAATCCATTCCATGCCCGTTGCGTTGGTGATAGTCGCAGAAGCGATCCATCCTGAATCCTTTGGGCACAGGCGGCTCATCCGGCGTTGCCAAGCTTGGGTTCTGTATGAGTTGACAGAACCGGTCATGTCTTTGGATAGCCGCTGGGGATAATTGCTTATGTTGCATCAGTCTAGCCTTTAAAAGTTGATCAAATATCTGGGATGGCTTCATCGGTAAAGGCGTGTACTGAGAGGGTTCCTTCCTCTCGAAGTTACGCGTACGGTTCGTCGGGTTTTGAGATGACGATTCCAGGGCTGTTATGGGAGCGGGCTGATAGTAGTTAGTGGGGGGGACGGGTGGTTTGTATTGATGCGTAGCGTTTGTTTGCTGTGCCCCCGCTATTGCCGCTACAGTTGCCTTGGCCTTTTCTTTGTCTTTCTTAGTGTGTTGGTTTTTGAAAGTCTGGTACGCAGGGTCATTGCTGTTTTGAGCAGCTTCCTCTATGTTTTTGATTTGTTCAAATGCTTGGTTCAGATCATGAGCATTGAGGTAATACAATTTGGACTTGAAGAAGTCATTGACAGCCCCTTTCAGTATCGTGAGCAGATAGGTTTGAGAGATTGGGTCATGCAACTCGTTGAGAGCTGTGCTCCATCTCTAAATGAATTTCTGCACTGGCTCGAGTGGTGCCTGCTTGATCTGCATGAGGCTGTCTAGTGTCGCTTCAGGTTTCAGGTTATACTTGAACCTGGTCACAAACTGGCATAGGAGATCTTCTAGGGAAAGGATGGAATTCCTGGGCAAGGCCCGATACCAATCAAGTGCCCTTCCTGCAAGGGACATGGGGAATACTCGTAGTATTGAGTGGGGCCATGCCTGAAGGAGTGCGCATTCTAATCTGAACGTGATGAGGTGGGCGTTGAGGTCTGTCTCCCAGTTATACTTAGTCAACATTGGGAGGGGAACACCCTTGGGCAGAGAGAATGGTGGGACAGAGGAGTTGATAGGGTCATCATTGTACAAATCTACTACTCTCAGCTCTCCATCAGCGACAGTTTTGAGGCATTTTACCTCATCTGTTAATTCCTACATCATTTTTTTAGCGTCTGCCCAATCTTGGGCGCTCGGTGAAGCCACAGGCTGGGGGTGCGGGGCTGCATACAAGCTAGATTGCTGGGTCACGGGTTGGAAAGCCGAAGGCTGGGTGGTCGGCGGTTGTGCCTGTGGGTAGTTAACGGCGGGCGGTGCTAAGGCTGAGATGTTAAAAGGAAAATATTATGGTTGTTGTTGTTGTTGTAGCTAGGGCTGTGCTTGAGGAGCAGTAATCGGGGGGATTGCGTGGGGCGGGATGTGGTAATGAGGAATTTGATATGATGACGCCCCCCTTGCTGGCCATTGTCCCACTATGTTGTATGCGGGGACTCCCTATTGGGCTGGGACTGCTTGGGGAGCTGTATGTGTCTAGATATGGGGTATGAAATGAGCAGATGTAGATGCAGGGATCACATGCAGCATCCCAATTATGCGAGGTGGGAACGTTGGTCCCATGCCATCATAAGGAGGCGGTGCTTGTGAGGATGGGCCCGCAGTTGTATTAGGGGTAACTGTTATAGGGAAGGTGTTAGGTTGGGAATCGCTCGGGAGCCGAATGTGTACGAGTGCTGGCATTTCTGGTGGTGGCATCTGAACTTGGGTGAGTCTAGTGTGTTGTACAGACAAGGCTTCCCCTGTCCTAGGATGGAAGATGGGGTTCACCTGTGCTTGGGGGCTCAAGGTGTGGTATGAGTCTCCCTGCTCAGATTGGGCAGCAAACTCATCTTCTTCCCTTGGCTGAGGCTCTAGCGCGGGTTGGTCCAATGACTAGCTCTTGTGTAGAAGGAGCTGGGTAAAGAGCTCCGAGAATTATTTTGGAATGGGGATTACGTCGTATGGGGAAGGGATGAACTCATGTCCTCCCCTGTAAAAGAGTTCGAATTATCTTTTTACTTCGATTTCGGCCCGGTCTACTGCCAGGCCGGCTTGCATCTTAATGCAGATGAAGTTATACTCGTCTTGGGTTATAACGTTGGCGGCAGGGTTTCTCCCTTGCAACCTCAACGACCGACGGGGCCCCATTGTGGATTGCCCTCCCATATGTTGTGTGATAGATTGTTGGGCAGCCGTTGTGTCTGAGATGTTAACGTTCTGGGTGGTTGCAGCGGTGATGTTTATGGGATTCATGATGCTAGACGGTTTGAGTGTGCGAGATTGATGTACTGGATAACGTAGTGTATGCGACTGGCGTAGACGAATTTACAGGGTAAGTATGCAGCGTAAACGCTGGTGTAAGTTTGCAGCATAAACGCTGGCGTATGTGTGCAGCGTATACGCTAGGGTTTATGTGCAGCGTATACTTTGAAGAATCAAAAGCGTAGACACTGAAAGTCGGGGGTTTAAATAGGGCAACGAAAACACTGATGAGCGTAGACGCTGAGGAGCGTGCAGTCAAATTGTTTAAGCGGAGGCCCTCCTTCTAGCACCAATTTTTGTACCGCCCGAAATCATCGGTCCCCAGCTGGAAGGGAAAACAGAGACCGCGGGATCGCCGGACGAGCACAGATGACCCTACCTTCACCTGAGGACGTGCTGGAATGCATGAAGGTAGGGTACCTTGGGTGGTCCGCATGCGGATCAGACAAGGATTTCCCCGAGCGCCACCGAAGTGTTATACGTTGGGTTATGTGTAAACGGAGCGTAAACAGTGAAACAGACGCAGACAGAGCGTAAGCGTAAAGGGGCGTAAACAGGGTCGGGCGTAAACAGCGTAAACAAATAGAGGCCCAGCATAAGCGTATACAGGCGTGAACAGTGTGAACAGCGTAAAAAAGTGTAAAGAGCGTAAACAAATGTAAACAGCGTAAGTAGTGCGGGCGTATACGGACGCAAACGGAGCGTGAACGTAAACAGGCATAAACGAAGCATGGGCCAAATTAACGTAAAACTGTAAAAGAACTTGCAACAAACGTAAACAGTGGATTACAGAGTCAAAATGTTGTGCACCGGTCTAACGCAGTTGTGTAGTGACACAAGGCGGACGTAAAGCCCCGGTGGATGCAGGGATGCAGCTGGTTGGCATGGTAGGCGGAGCACAGATTGTGCTCGGCGTACAGAACTTCCAACATAAGCATAAGCGTAAAGGGGTTTCTGGGCTCTTGTTTGCAGCGTAATTGCTCTGGGTCTGCTCTGGTAAATTTTTGCCGACCGCGAATTTACGGAAAACTGGGCTATTTATAGAAGTAGGATTACTGGGAAAATCGGATTGGGAGACACGTGGCGTATAGACTGGGCATTTACAATTTAGAAACATAGTATACGCTGGGCGTATACGCTACAACAGGCCGGCGTATACGCTGGGCGTGGACTTGGATGGATGCTGGCGTATACGCTGGGGCGTATACGCTGATGGATGCTAGATGTCGACTTGCTTCAATTCTTGCTCCTGTTGCACCTGCTAAGCGTGCGTGTGAGGCATGTATGCTGAGCGTCGGGCGTAGACGCCGGGCGTAGATGCTGGGCGTAGATGCTGGGCGTAGACGCCGATGCAACACTTGGTTTAAAACTGGGCATATATGTTGGGTGTATATGCTAGTATAACACCAGTTGTTTCGATTCTCAAAATTGCCTTGTGTGACTTCAAATGTAGCCAAAGTCGTCTGTGGGTCACAGGGATCTGCTTCTTGTCAAACAAATGCTAAACTCAAAAATTTTTCTGGTGTTTCATTACTGACCTTGACTCATTGGAGGAGGAATGTGTATAAAAACTTGATCAAATTGAATGGTACCAAAAATAACAGCGGCAATGACACAAACACGATTTTCATAAGCACCTGATTAAAGAAGGGGACCTAGTCCTTAAGGCCATCCGTGAACATCCAGATAAATTCTCAGCTAACTAGGAATGGCCTTACTTAGTCACCAAGGCATACAATAATGGAGCATTCAAGCTTGCTGACTTGGATGGGAACGAGTTTGCTAATCCTACAAATCACCTATACCTAAAACGATACTATGTCTAATCAAACTAAGGTACTTAATAGTTCTGGAATCATGACCTAAAACTAATAGCATAGAATGGTCCTAGGGTTATGACTTGAAACTGGCACCATAGAATGTCCTGGAGTCATGACAATGGCATGACATTAAATTGCCACATCTATCTGCCATGATGTAAAACTAGCATCCAGAGTCCACTAAGACTATAAAATAGTTTGTCTCTTCATAGTTCACTACGACTATAAACTAGCAATGCACCATCCGCTACGACGCTAAACTAGCGTTGTCCAAAGGGTTATGACATGAAACTAACCCACAATAGTTTGCTAAGACTATAAACTGGCAACATCATCAATGATCAGGAAATACTTGAAAAGATTTGTTGCTAAAATTGGCTATATCTGTTCCACAAAAACTTGCTGCATAATTTGTCTCATGGACCTAGATGAAGCTGATGTTGTTCTGTCTTCCTTAAAATCGCACATGGTGGCTCCATCTCCTTGGTTGTTTTCAAGTTCAAAGTACTTGGTTAACCAATTCATTTATGGTATTCTTGTCTTCTTGGATTTGTGTTTGCAGGATGACATGCTTGAGGTGTTCGTGCACATATGCACTTCATCATAATGACAAGGTATCACATTCTTCCAAATGCCCGCAACTAGGTTAATCAATCCATTCATAAGTGCACTCCTGATAAATTCCCTATTTCCCATCATGTTCCCCTTATCCTATTCAATTACACCCTCTTGATACATATCCCAAAACTCTTGTACACTGTTGCACACTATGATCCTCTAAGCAGTTGCAACGCAAAACACAGTACACGGTACATGACACAAAATGCAAGCACATGAGCATGAGTATAGCACTGAAAGCAAGCTCTTCCAAGAAAAAAAATAAAAAATAAAGGAAAAGCAAAAAGAAAAGAACAATAAAAAAAGAACAAAAACAAAAATAGAATAAAAGAATCAAAGAGCAAAATGCATGGAAAAGGTCTTCATGACCCCGTGGACATCATAGACGAAAGATCATTGGCTCTTCTCGTACAAGCTCCAGGCGAGAAGGCAATCATCTTAGAAAGACAATTATACTTGTGTCTTAAAAGATCATATTTTATATCATCACGTGGCTTTGGCTATTTACAATAGGTTCCTTTAAACACTCTATAAGAGTCCCATTTCTCCAAAGAATGCACTTCCTATGTCTTGGTTCCGAGTCTACTAAACACTAGCTACTGACAAGGACCGAAAAATACAGCTCATTCACATAAGAGCATTTCTCTCCCACAATTCCAACAGCGATTATAACCCTTGATTAACTCCTGATTCCCTGGTTACAACCAATCCCCCTACATCTTGAACTACACTTTCCCAATCCCATGTACTTCTGAACATGGTGCGATGACGTCTAGCCAGGGGCCAACAGATAATGCTTGGTACTTGTTTGGTCACAGTGGTTTTTACTTCCTTGTTGATGCCTCTCAGGTGGATTCCTCTAGACGTCAACAAAAAGGGGCCAATGAAACACCACTAATTTCGGCCTAACACTTTGAAACAAGAACAACATAGAGCCTCTTGAGCTGTTGACAGACAAAAATTTGCTAAGGCATGTAACTCATGCTGAGGTCACACTGGCAGCATGAGTACAGCATAAGAAACTTCAAAAGTTCCAAAATCAAGTCAAAGATGGTCCAATATGAAGGTGCAAGCCATCCTCAAGGGCCATCGTGGTCCCTTCCAAGTTTCAGCATTCCGAAGTTTGAATTTCGGGTCAAATTGCACAAGTTTTCTCACTCATGCTGATGGTCACGCTAAGGTCACGCTGGTAGCATGAGTATAGCATGAGAAACTATGAGAACCTCAAAAATGAGCTAAAATGATTTGATTTCAAGGGTGCAAGTCATCCTCAGGGTTCATTGTTGATAACTTCAAGTCCTAGCCTACAGAATTCCAAATTTTAGGTCCAAAATTGCAAGTTTTTGTAGCTCATGTTGTGGTCACGCTGCACTCACGCTGGCAGCGTGAGTCCACTGTGAGCTACCAAAAGTGGCTCAAAACAAGTCACTCTTAGGCTTAGGTTTTAACTTGTAGATCACTCTCAGGGTCAGACATAGTTAGGCAATGATTACACTTAAAGAAAAGGCTTCAAAAACCAAAATTCAATGTGAAATTTGTCATTTTTAGCTCACTCACGCTAAGGTCACGCTGATAGCATGAGTGCAGCATGAGTACTAATCACACCTTATCGAAAGCATGTCAAACACACGTTGAGGACATGCCAAGACCAAATCAACTCATGTTGAGAGTCCTAGTGAAATAGGGATGCCTCAAATAGCCACAAAACCACTCAAAACATCCACTCAAATCGACATCTTGCAGTAGTCGATTTAGAGACTGAGAAGTTTCAAGCGAGCCGAAGTCAATCTCTCTTGTTGTACATTATCATTTTCATTGTAAATTTTCAACATTTTTTAGCTTGCAGGGCTCTTACGCTCTAAATTGTATGTGCTTCCATGAGCATAAGCTAGCTTGAGTAAGCTAACACATGTTGTAAGACACAGTGCATCTGGTCAAGAACGTAGCCTACCCATGCGCGTCCAAGTCACACACAGCTATCCATCAGAAACATGTCACATGATCCATTTTCCTCTCATCTCTCAACCATTGATTCCATCTATGAATTCCACACCCAAGCCTAGCCAAACCTTATAATGATCCATTCAATGAAACACCACTAATTTTGGCCTAACACTTTGAAACAAGAACAACACAGAGCCTCTTGAGCTATTGGGAGATAAAAATTTTCTAAGGCATGTAACTCACACTGAGGTCATGCTAGCAATGTGAGTACAGTGTAAGCAACTTTAGAAGTTCTAAAATCAAGTCAAAGATGGTCCAATCTGAAGGTGCAAGCCATCCTCAAGGGCCACCATGGTCCATTCAAAGTTTTAGCATTCCGAAGATTGAATTTTTGGTCAAATTACACAAGTTTTCTCACTCATGCTAATGGTCACACTGAGGTCATGTTGGCAGTGTGAGTATAGAGTGAGCAACTATGAGAGCCTCGAAACTGAGCTGAAATGATTTGATTTCAATGATGCAAATCATCCTCAGGGTTCATTGTCAACAACTTCAAGTCCTAGCCTCCAGAATTCTAGATTTTAGCTCCAAAATTGCAAGTTTTTGTAGCTCACGCTATGGTCATGTTGGCAGCATCAGTCTAGCATGAGCTACCAAAAGTCGCTCAAAATAAGTTACTCTTAGGCTCATTTTTTGACTTGCAAATCACTCTTAGGGTCAGACATAGTTAGAAAATCATTACACTTAAAGAACAAGCTTCAAAAATCAAAATTTGATGTGAAATATATCATTTTTAGCTCACTCACGCTAAGGTCACGCTGACAGCGTGAGTGCAGCATGAGTACTGATCATGCCCAATCGAAAGCACACCAAACACATGTTGAGGACATGCCAAGACCAAATCAACTCATGATAAGAGTCCTAGTGAAATAGGGATGCCTCAAATAGCGACAAAACCACTTAAATTGACATCCTGCAGTAGTTGATTCAAAGACCGAGAAGTTTCAAGAGAGTCGGAGTCAATCTCTCTTGTTGTACATTATCATTTTCATTGTAAATTTTCGTCATTTGTTAGCTTGAGAGGCTGTTACGCTCCAAATTGTATGTGCTTTCATGAGCATAAACTAGCTTGAGTAAGCTAACACACACTGTAATATATAGTGCATTTGGTCAAGAACGTAGCCTGCACATGCACGTCCAACTCACACACAGTTGTCCATCAAACACATGTCACATGATTTATTTTCCTCTCATCTCTCAGCCATTGATTCCATCTATGAATTCCCCACCCAAGCCTAGCCAAACCTTATAATGATCTGTTCAATGAAACACCACTAATTTTGGCCTAACACTTTGAAACAAGAAAACCATAGAGCCTCTTGAGCTATTGGGAGACAAAAATTTGCTAAGGCATGTAACTCATGCTGAGGTCACGCTGGCAGTGTGAGTACAGCGTAAGCAACTTCAAAGGTTCCAAAATCAAGTCAAAGATGGTCCAATCTAAAGATTCAAGCCATCCTCAAGGGCCACTATGGTCTGTTCCAAGTTTTACCATTTCAAAGTTCAAATTTTGGGTCAAATTGCACAAGTTTTCTCACTCACACTAATGGTCATGCTAGCAGCGTGAGTACACCATGAGCAACTGTGACAGCCTCAAAACTGAGCCTAAATGATTTGATTTCAAGCATGCAAGTCATCATCAGGGTTCATTGTTGATAACTTCAAGTCCCAACCTCTAGAATTCCATATTTCAGGTCCAAAATTGCAAGTTATTACAGCTCACGATGTGGTCATGCTGCACTCACACTGGCAACATGAGTCTAGCATGAGCTACCAAAAGTATCTCAAAACAAGTCACTCTCAGGCTTAGTTTTTGACTTGCAAATCACTCTCAGGGTCATACATAGTCAGGCAATCATTGCACTTAAAGAACAGGCTTCAAAAATCAAAATTCAATGTGCAATATGTCATTTTTAGCTCACTCATGCTAAGGTCATGCTGACAGCATGAGTGCAGTGTGAGTACTAATCACGCCCAATCGAAAGCATGAAAAACACATGCTGAGGACACACCAAGATCAAATTAATTGACACTGAGAGTCCTGGTGAAATAGGGATGCCTCAAATAGCCACAAAACCACTCAAATTGACATCCTGCAGAAGTCGATTCAGAGATCAAGAAGTTTCAATCTAGCTAGAGTCAATCTCTCTTATTGTACATTATCATTTTCATTGTAAATTTTCATCATTTGTTAGCTTGCGAGGCTCTTCCGCTCCAAATTGTATGTGCTTCCATGAGTGTAAGCTAGCTTGAGTAAGCTAACACACACTGTAAGATACAGTGCATCTAGTCAAGAATGTAGCCTGCCCATGCGCATCCAACTCACACACAGCTATCCATCAAACACATGTCACATGATCCATTTTCCTCTCATCTCTCAGCTGTTGATTCCATCTATGAATTTCGCACCCAAGCCTAGACAAACCTTATAATGATCCGTTCAATGAAACACCACTAATTTCAGCCTAACACTTTGAAATAAGAAAAACATAGAGCTTCTTGAACTGTTGGGAGACAAAAAGTTACTAAGGCATGTAACTCATAGTGAGGTCATGCTAGCAGCATGAGTACAGCGTAAGCAACTTCAGAAGTTCCAAAATCAAGTCAAATATGGTCCAATCTAAAGGTGCAAGCCATCCTCAAGGGCCACCGTGGTCTGTTCCCAATTTTAGCATTTCGAAGTTTAAATTTTGTGTTAAATTACATAAGTTTTCTCACTCATGCTGATGGTCACACTAAGGTCACACTGGCAGCGTGAGTATAGCATGAGCAACTATGAGAGCCTCAAAACTGAGCCTAAATGATTTGATTTCAAGGGTGCAAGTCATCCTTAGGGTTCATTGTCAAAAAATTCAACTCCCAGCCTCCAAAATTCCAAATTTTAGGTCCAAAATTGCAAGTTTTTATAGCTCACATTGTGGTCACACTGCACTCATGCTGGCAGCATGAGTCTAGCATGAGCTGCCAAAAGTGGCTCAAAACAAGTCACTCTCAGTCTTAGTTTTTAACTTGCAGATCACTCTCAGGGTCAGACATAGTTAGGCAATCATTGCACTTAAAGAACATTCTTCAAAAATCAAAATTCAATGTTCAATATGTTATTTTTAGCTCACTCATGCTCAGGTCATGCTGACAACGTGAGTGCAGTGTGAGTACTGATCACGCCAAGTCAAAAGCATGCCAAACACATGCTGAGGACATGCTAAGACCAAATCAACTCACGTTGAGAGTCCTAGTAAAATAGGGATGCCTCAAACAGCCACAAAACCACTCAAATCAACATCCTGCAGCAGTTGATTCAGAGATCGAGAAGTTTCAAGCAAGCCAAAGTCAATCTCTCTTGTTGTACATTATCATTTTCATTATAAATTTTCATCATTTGTTAGCTTGCGAGGCTCTTACACTCCAAATTGTATGTGCTTCCATGAGTGTAAGCTAGCTTGAGTAAGCTAACACACACTGTAAGATACAGTGCATCCGATCAAGAATGTAGCCTGCCCACGCGAGTCCAACTCACACACAGCTTTCCATCATTCACATGTCACATGATCCATTTTCCTCTCATCTCTCAGCCATTGATTCCATCTATGAATTCTGCACTCAAGCATAGCCAAACCTTATAAATACCTTATCAATTCACATAAATAGGGTTGGCAATTTTGAAGGTTGATGGCTTAGGAAGCACTAACCAGCAACTTTGGATGCTCAGACACATGTGACTCCTAGCATCCAATGACTTCTAAAACACGTCACCTCGGGGCTTGGCACTTGACTTGCCATCCACACCTGTAGCTATGCTTTGACTGGTGCACATTCTTTCTAAGCAATACAATACAGTTCATTTTGTTGACCATTATATTTTTTTCTCTATTTTTAAATTTAGTTTACACTTTGTTTACAATACAGTTTTGTTGACTCTCTGGTTTGTACCTAGTATATCATTGTTTACATTTCATACATTATCAATTACGATAACCCCATCACAAGCTACAATTTACACTCAAGGAAGTCCTTGGTTGATTTGTGTGTAGACCATCCAAGGCACTCTGCCTTTGTTTCCTTTTTCCAGCTTGCCCTCACACAAAGGTGGGGTCAGTTGTATCCATCCAGTGATCTCTTGGTGTTTTTTTTCCATTCTAGCCTTACATCGACAATTTCCATCAGTACAACTAGCTTGGCTACTTGGGACTGCACATCCTATCCTACCCCTTAACCTCCTTTACCTCGTTTCTTACACCAAAATCCTCCTTCTCACACCCTCCTTTGATGAATTTTCTTGATGCTTGTAAAGCCCTCCCATATGCTCAACCACAAAGTCCATGACGCACGTAATGCAATTCACTGCATGGGAAGCATCTATAGGTAGGTCAAAGCCCCACATGGATGTAACACAACTCATCTTGGGAAGGAAACACCTATCCTACAACAAGGTTGTTTGCAAATAAATATGGCAAAATAGCAAAAGAAAATTGTAAAAGAGCAAAAGCTCAAAAAAATGCATGCCCAAAAAAATGACACATTAGCTATTTCACAATGACCATCTCTAAGCATTCTAACGAGAGGTCAGAAGCCTGCAAAAGAAAGATACCCATGCATATCAACTCCCTCACAAGCACTTTGATGAGGGACCACACTATGCTACATCTATCCCTTCCTGAAACTGTCCCCATAGATCCACCCTTTCCCCTTTCCCTACATGACTATCCTGGCACTCTCAAGCATAGCTAAGTGACATCTGGACAATTACTGAAGAGCAATGTTAGCATCTTTTCTTTCATGGTGTTTCATATTCTTTGTTGGCATCTCTTGGGCCCATCCTCTAGATGTCAATAAAGAGGGGCCATTGAAACACCATAAAAGTTTGAGACCCTCTTGCTTCACCAAGGTTTTGAAGTTTAGGAAAATACTTCCACAAGTATAGCATCATGATAGTTTGGTAGGAACATGTAGGCACTGAGATTAGACTATCCAGTCTGGCAAGTTTTCTACCTCCAGAGCTAATAGGCCCGATGGACTCTCCAGCCTTCCCACATGGACAATTCACCCAGCTGTCAGTCTACTCAGAAACTATGCTAGGAGTTGGCAATGGTGTTCAGGATGGACAAAATAGTGTGGCAAGTTTTCTAGTGGAGAAGTTTACTACACTACTCTACACTATGTAGTGTAGAAAGCCTTCAAAAAATCAATCAAGCATTCAAATACAAGCTTTGGCAAGATGTTCGTGCAAGGCAAAGTTAGAATTCATCTAACATAGGATGCTATGCTATGCTATGCTACATAGCATAGTAAAGGCGAAACATGCAAAGACTCCTCTTCCAAGCCGTTGTGGCAAAAGGACTACATCTAATAGCATTTTGGCTTCTAAAACCACCCTATCTCAGTTAGCCCTTGAACCACAAGCAAAGTTTTCTCATGAAACCCCACAATTTTGATAAAAATGCATGTTACATTGGCCGCCACGCTATGCTACGCTACGTAGCATAGCATAGTGTAGCAAAGATGCAAATCAATAAAGTGCTCCAAAGGTTAACCTGACATGCGTCAATGCTTCCAAAAAATACTATTGACTCCAATGCAAGTTTTTTGTTCAAACTGGTGGCTACATTGTGTTACGCTACATAGCATAGCATAGTGTTGCAAGCAGCTATGCTACTTTAATGTGTTTGATAGTGTAAGTGATGCAAAGTTGACAGATGCATTAGGATATCTTCAACTAGCTCTACAACTTATTAGCAATTACTAAGCTTGCCATGATCAGCGAATTTGTTCCACTTTGGCATACCCCTTAGTCCATCCCCCAAAATTTGTCACTACACTTGATCCTATTCATAAGAATAGGGAAGACGTAGTCCTAGGGTAGAGACTTCATTGTTTCTTGCATTGTTAGCACACTAAATTCCAGCATCTCTAATTTCAACAACGTGGTTACAGTGTAGCAAAATTCACAATCGACACAGCACGCCTACAGGGTACCATCATGATTGCATATTGTGGGGTCCAGGACATGTGGCACCTAAGCTGTGTTTCTCACCTACACCTAGCCCTATAAATACCTTGAAAAATAGCACTCAAAGGTTTGGATTTTTTGCTCAAATAATTGGCATTTTTACATCAAGGAGAGTAGTTGGCTTGTTGGCATTTTGCATTGGTTGGCTTTTCTGGTTGGCATTTCTCATCCAAAGAGTTGGCATTTTTGTGTAGTTGGCTTTTCAGTTCACATTCAAGAGCATAATTGGTACATTTTGAGCAATCTGGTTACTCTTGAACTCTCTGTGCACCTTCGGTAGTGTATAACTTGTTATACATTTTTCAAACAAGGCAAAGAATCGAACCCATGACCTTGGGGTGGTGCATTTTCTTACCCAAATTTATTCCATTATCTCTTCATTTTTATCATTGTTTGGCATTATTTCCTTCATTCTTGCATTTATTGATCATTAGTTTTACCTCACGTATTTTGCATTTAAAAATAATGTAATCCTAGCACTCCTGACTAGGGATGACCATAATCCTAGCACTTGTCAACACTTGTGGAACCTAGCTTCTAGTTAACTACGCTCTACACAAGAAGCTGACTATTCTTTGAGGTAGTGGAGAGCATAGTCTTAGCACTTAGAAAAATTTTCAGTGACTGCCTTTGTGCTAACACTTAAAAAAAATTTCAAAACTATCCTTCATGTTCACTACGCTCTCCACGAGAGGCTAACTACACTCTGAGACAATGGAGAGCGTAGTCCTAATACTTATAAAAATTTGTAGAAAATTGGCCTCCCATGCTAACTACACTCTCCACTAGAGGGTGAATACACTCTGGGACAATGGAGAGTTTAGTTCCAACAATTAGAAAAATTTTTAGCCATGATGCTATAGTCTAAATTTGGTGGTGTTTCAAACGGAAAGGCCTTCCCTCCACATTCATTTTCCTTAAATTGCTTCTATATCTCTAGATAAATTAGTTGTGTAAGGTTCATAGGGAATTTTCCATTCAAAGTAGCACATGCATGGGTGGAGAAGGTAGTTACCTGACTAGACCTCACTATTGAATTAAAGTAATAAGCTACTATCTTAAAATATATGTACTTTTTCAGGGTGAGCATGCCATACTCTATGCAGTCCACTTTATAGCATTGTTGGATCCACTCCTTCTTTACCTCCAAGTCTGCTTGTGTGGAGATCTTTGCCAAGTTTGTTTCAATATAAAGCAACCCCAAGGCCTATGCAATAGCTTCCATTGAGTAGGACATGTGAATATCCTTGATCTTTATAGTGGCTCCAACTTGCCTATCGTTCCAAAAGAGTTATGTCTCTCCCATGTACCACTCCCCACTAGAAGTGATGATTGGCCACATGGGAGAGTTTTGCAACTATGTCTTAACTTCTAGTGAATCATGTTCTAAGAATGGTCCAAAGTTTAATTCTTGAAGAACTAAACATTGGATGTCATGAGAATTGATCTGATCAAGGTAGGCTTGAGTTGATGTGACCTCAAGTCTTAGCATCAGTCCCAATGCCTCATCTCAATGGGATTGTTTAGTTACCGTCACTTCTTTAGGAATCTATGAGATAGATTTCACTTTAAGCTCCTCCTGAAGAGGTCCCATCACATGATTTTCTACTGCCTATTCTTAGGCTTACTCTTGTTGCTCCCTTCTAGCTCTAGGTCATTTGTCCCTTGCTTGAGATGGTCCTACTTCTTATGGGCATTTTGATCTAGGTGTCATCTATAATCACAACATGACCAAGGATTAGTGCTTGATGTGTAACTTTGAAAAATTTGGAATACGTTATCTCTTGAGGTAGTTACACTTGTCTAAGTTGTGCCATGGCTAATTTGATTTTTTTAAAATATTATTTCAACATTTTATTTTATTAAATAGGCTACCAGAGTGTGTTTGAAGGGTTTAACTCTCATAGGTTGATGATTTAATAGTATTTTATTCATTAAACCCATGGGGGAGTTAGCAAAATTCTAAAAAAATTTCTATCAAAAACCTTAGGTTACCAAAGTGTGTTCGAAGCATAACTCTAGAAGTTGCAGGGCTAAAGAACGAAGTGATTTGTACAAACAATTTGAAAGTTATAGGCTCTAGAAGGTTTTTGGGTCTAAAAAATTGTAAAAAATCCCCTTACATTTGAAATAAATGGCAAAAAATTCTTAAGCGGTGAGTGCTATTTATAGAATTTCTCCCATGTGTCAACTAGGCCTCATTGACAAGGCCTAGTTGACACAATTAGCTACATCAATTAGGTCTAGCTGACATGGCTATTAACCACCATTGACCAAGTTAAAATTTGAAAAATATGAGGAGTTTTTGAATAAAATTGAAGTCAAATGGAAGCCCAAAAAGCCAAGAACATAATGAAATACATGCAGAGGTTTTGAGAGTACGTAAAAAATATAGAATAATTAGAGAAATACCTTAAGGAGCACATAGTTAGATGTAATTGATGGGAAATACGAAATATTTGGTTGCCAAAATGACTAAGGATAAGGAACTTAACTAGTCCAACCAAGAGCTATGAAAGTGGGTCCTCCCCATAGTACGCTTATAACCTTTTTTCCCTTGCATAACCTTAACTAATAAGTTTGTGGATCCCATAGTTTATTAATGGTTACAAAACTTTAAGGACCAAAACCTAAAGAATCTACCTAAGAATTTTAACACATCAAACTAAGACATTAATCAAAAACATAAAAACCAATAGTGAGGTAAGTTAAGAAAAGCATTAATGGATGGAATAGAGAGTGGAATGGATATTCCAATCTTGGTCACATGTAGTCCCTTGTGAAGTCTATGGTTATATTATCCAATAAACTCCATCTTTAGTCCAGATCAAAATCAACCACTTGCAGTGACTTCGCATCACCACTTTAGGATTGGTCTACCTCCTTGAGAAAAATCGCATCCCTTAAATAGAATAAATAGGCTACAAGCACTATTTATGGGAGTACGATGCTAGAACTATTCAACGAGAAGTATCAAATGTACTCCAGAGTGTCCAATTTGCATAAGTAGATCCAAGGCTAGAAGCAAGGAACATATGAACCCTTGGATGCTTCCATGGCCCGCTACTACACATTGTTACATCATTGCCCGGTCCATGGGTATGCTCAATGGGATCAACTTTGTCACATCATGGATGGGCTAAGGAATGAAACTAGAAGAATCCTTGGGACTTACGCCCAAGGGAGACTCTTACAACTTAGAGCCCATGAAGTGCATAGCTTGTTGGAACAAGTAGCGCAAGAAGAGGGTGAACTACGAAAAAGAGAAACTGCAGAAGAATACAACCGTGATCTCTCCCTTCGCAAGAAGGGAGTGAAATTTTGTGATGAGAAGGATGAGTCACCACTCGAAGAGTTGATGAATTGGAAAACTTTTCCGATCCAAAAATTAACAACTGAGGTATCAGTCAACGTAGACCAAATATGGGATTCCTTAGACTCGAGAATTAAAATAGTATTGAAAATCGTAGAAGAGTCTAAGGAGGAACGAAGTAGTGACAAAGGTAAGAAAAAGCAAAGAAATTCAAGCCCTGCACATAATAAAGGTTAGGGGAAAATCATTATCTCCGATGAGGCTGTGGACTCTGATGCAAACGATGATGGTGGATGTGAGATCTGCCACTATGACCATCCTAAGGGATGTTTCCCAATTACCTTACATCTATAGGAGTTTGAGGTGTATGCGCTGAATCCAAGACTCAACCAATGGAAAACACCCCACAGGTTACCTTATCCACAAGGTAACCCAAGGCAGTTCCACCAACCACTAATGTATTATCCAAGTGGAACTCCATGATAGCCCATTGGATAGCATCAGCAGTGGCAATACCCATAGTCATGGGGAATGCCACCACCAACACAACGGTACCCTTACCGGCAACCCGATCCTTATGGTTATTATGTGTAGCAGCTGGTTTCTCTAGGTGACTCTATGAGTCACACAACCCCCAATTGTCACTACCAAGTTCGGGAGTACTTCAGGAGGACTCCTTCTCCTCTGGGAGACATCTCATACTCATCCCATCCTCCAAATCCATCCGTACCTCTTCCACTTGTAGTTCCCACAACACCTCCTATTCCAACAATGCACAGGAAACTTCCTCCTCAAGCGCAACAACGTTACACTGCAAGTGCTGTAAATATTCAACCTGCTGCTGGTTCTGACAACTATAAAAAGAGAAGGCCTTACTTCAGAACCAAAAGCCCAGACAAACTCTCACAACAACAAGTCGTTAAGCCCATGTACACTCCTCCATCACCATCTAACACTTTAGAGCACCCTTCCATCCAAAATCAGAGCTTAACGCATACGGTTATGTTAACGCATACTGTAACCGACTAGATTAAGGTAGGCCACCTTCCTAGGAAACTAACTGATCCTGGGAGTCCCTTAATCTACCTTCAAGTCACTGGAAATGAACCACATAGGGCTCTTCTTGACCCAGGTTCTGGAGTCAACTTAATTTCACGAGAGATGTATCACGCTTGGAACCTACCCCAACCTTAGAAGAGGAACATTCAATTGGAGCTGGCAAACCAGTCCATCACCATTCCCTTGGGATTGGTTGAGGACATCATTACCACTGTGTGTGGTTGGTCTTACCCAGCTGACTTCCTGGTGATTGAAGTTAACAACAATGAAGGGGACTTTCCAATTATAATGGGAAGGGCATGGCTAAGCATAGTAGACGCATGCCTTAGGATTCGCGATCTTTCCTTGGAAATTTCTAAGATAAACATTTATGGAAAGATCAAGAAGAGGAAAGTTCCGTGCATCACATATAGTGATTCATCAGGTGATGACATGAAGGAAATGCCTCCATGTAACAAGTGTGCCCTTGAAACATTAAAACAAAGATGCCTGTATGTAGCAACCATACAACCAGTAGTAGACACCCGATGGTTGATAGTTACTAGAAGAAGTAGAAAAATATCCATGCAACGAACTGAGGAAAGCCATGCCAACACCGAAGGCATAGATACATTGGAATATGAGCGTCGCCAACTTCCATCCCTTAATCTAAGATCATCAATTGGGAGAAGCTGGGCACTTCCAAGAAATTCAAAAAGACGTTCATTATTTCGGATCTCTCCCTTACAACTCAGTCATGGGGGAGATGGTCACCTATGCTAATCATATGAGGCCCTCAGTTCCTTTTCGATTTTTTTTTACATATTTTTGTTTTGCAACATTTTTGTTTTACACATTTTTGTTTTACAAATTTCTTTAACTTTTCTAATTTTTGTTTTACAA
>MNCI01020320.1:114706-165932 GCA_015680685.1 Gnetum montanum | reverse complement strand
GATGTTTTCTTTTTGAGTTTTCTTACCATTTCCACATTACCCCAATTATCGGAAGTTGAGACAATAAAAATAAAAAAGTCTTGCATGGTGTGGTTCTCACGCATAAAAATACAAAACACAAAAAGCAAAAAAAAAAAAAGGAAGAAGAAAAGTGAGAATTCAAAGCACACCCCTTAAACGAAATAAAACTTGGGCTACAAGCATTGGTTATGAAACCAAAAGTGTTTCCTCTAACTAAGGCCCTTCTGGCTTCCCATTCTCTCCTTTGTTTTGTCAGAATGGTGGTCGCTCTTTGGAGATGCATCCTTGTTATCCAAGTGGATGGTTAGTTGAATGCATTGATGTGAACTCACTAGCAGTGGTTTGTTTGAGGCTGGAGTTGAAATGAGATTTTCCAAGTGACATTAATCATGAACTACACAAGTGGTTGTACACCACCTTGTTCTTGGGATTCCATTCCATTCTCTTCTCTCCATTGTTCACCTCATTGCCGATTGTATCATTAATGTATATATTTTGGTTGATGCATTGTTTTCTTTTTTTGGTCAATTCTTGCAGTTAAGACTTTAACTCTTGTTCCAAAGGACATCCCCAGAGCCTATGGACTCTTTGAATGTGGGTTTGTCAGGGCATTGAAGGCATGATCCTGCTTTGGGGAGGACCCACTCACATTCCTATTTGAAGCATTAGTTAAATTTTTTTCCCTAACATTTTTGAAATCTAATTTCTTTTGTTCATTTACATCTTGACATCCACTTTATTGATGTTACCGTTGTCCCTTTTTCTCTATCTTTCTTACTCCTTTTCTCTCTCCCTTCTAACGCTATCGGAGGTTCACGATTAGTCATGGGAGTACAGGGCATGATTTTTTCAATTTTTCTCCTAGCCTCAAAATTTTTGATTTTTTATTTTTTTCCTAACCCCTACACCTTTGGTAGTCATCATTAATATATTCCCAGATCCATATCAGCAATACCACAACCTAACCAATGGACCTACACCAAAGCAAGGTATTAATTACATGATGATTCATTTACCCTTGCTAATATATGATTCTGTTGTGTGTGCATATGACAATCATACAACAACGGATTGGATATAGAGCAAACACTTGGAATGGAGTAGCACTTGAGCAGCTATGCAAGGAGCAAGATCGATGGCGCACTTATGGATGGACAATGAAGGTGCAATCTTGGCATTGGCAGCAGCAACACTTCTTTCTCTCTCTCTTTTTTCAGCTGCCAACAAAGGCTTGATGTTATTGTAATAATGTGTTCATCCTTGTTGTCATGAACACCAGTTTTGTTAAGTCTTGTAATGATGATCCGTTCACATGTCATCCCATTAGTTCCATTCCCCTCAATAATTCCATACCTTCCCGATATTATTGTAAGGAACTCAAGGATGAGTTTTCATTTAGTCATGGGGGTATGATGAGACGCGATATGCACACCGCGATATCGTAGCCACCGTGATATCATAGTCTGCTTCCAAATCTATAAATAAGAGGTAGCACTCTCCTTATTTTTCATCATAGGCTTAAAGTAGGGAAACTCTGGTAGTTTGATCATTCCAAAGATAGAATATTTTCCATGTGCCCGCAGTAGGAGTCCCTAAGTGAACAGATCTTTATTCGAGTAGCTTTGTACCTGAATGTAAGTTGTGTACGACAATAAAGATGAGCTTTCTGGATAAACCTTGCAGTGCATGGAATAGATTTATTACCTGTTATTTCTTACCTGCATTAGTGCGGCATGAGTAGGACTTGATTACGAGCATTGACGAATGTGTATGACTATTCAAGGAATCGACTGCTCGTTCTGATTAGTCTCTCTCACCCTCAACTCCTAGAACGCGGAATGAGTACAACTTGATTACGAGCATCTACGGATGTGTACGGCTAGTCAAGGAATTGGCTGCTCATCATGTTTAGGCTAGTTAAGTACCTCAGTATGACCACTTCGAGCACATGTGTTACGTGTGGTGATCCCAGTAACGATTAGCGTTTAGTAGCCACAGTTGCATAGTCTAGGGTGTGTACGGTAAGTGGGAACGAATGCTGATGCTAGTTAATTTAGACTTAGGTCCTTAGTTAGAGTTAGTTAGCTCTCTCAACCCTTCACCTCGATAGCATAGGATAAAAACATTAAAAGACATAAAAATCATATACCTTAGACTTGCTTAACCATACACCGTGACACATACAAGTATGTCTGGGAAGACAACAAATGATTAACCCCAAGTGTTCCATGGGGTGTCTAGGCATTTAGTTTGTAGATTTCAACCGAATCATGCATGCTACGCTCATTTCATATGGTTGAGTGTAGGGGTACCTCGCCACTCATCATTAACGATGTTGCAAAACAAAAATTTGGAAAAATAATAAAGTGTAAAATAAAAAAATGGTATAAAAATAAAGAATGCATGAAACAAAAAGATATAAAAATAAAAAAGTAAAAAATCTGAGGAGTCATTTATATAGTTAGCATGGATGGCCATCTCCTCCACAACTAAGTTGAAAGGAAGAGATCTAATATATTGAGTGTGGTTGTCCATTTGCTAAGGTGTTTATTGCAATAGCTTGCATGGGCTCATGAAAAGGTTTGACTTGTTGTGTATTGACTAGGCTCTCAAGTTTGTGAATTAACATGGCCCCAGAAGAAAAAGTTTTAAAAATGATGTAAGGCCCTTACCACAACATCTAAAACTTAGTTCATTGAGATAAATGTATGGGGTTCTAGTAGAGAACCTTGTCTCTAGGTTGAAATTTCACTTTCTTTATCCTAAGGTCACAACATTATGTACTGAATGCTTTGTGCACTGCATTCAAGAATAGGGCCTCCAATCAATTCTCATCTATCATGTTAAGGTTAATCACTCTCTCTTTTTGTGCTAGGTTCAAGTCAAGTTCAAGGTCACAAGCTGTTGAAGTGTGTGGAACTTGGATTGAATTGGCAAAGTTGGTAATTTTCCATACACCAGCTCATCGGAAGAGTAGCCTATAGGGATTTTTCATGTTGGGTAGTATGCCTAGAAGGCATCATTAATTTTTTTTCTCTAGTCTCTCCTATATTTCCTAATTGTTCTTGTTAAGATTTTCATGATCTTTTGATTGGTAACCTCTACTTGACAGTTGGCTTGGGGGTGATAGGGTGTTATTAATTTATACTCAACCCCTAAGAATTGCATGAGCTTGAGAAAGGTAGCACATGTAAAATGGATACCATTATCAAAAATTAGTGCACGTGGCACTCTAAACCTATTTAAAACACGTTGCTTTACAAACCATGTAGTAGTGGACAATGTACAATCAGTGATGGCTACTGCTTCTACCCATTTTGTACAATAGTTAATAGTGACTATTATGTACGCCTTTCAATTTAACATGGGTGTGATAGGATCCATGAAGTCTATGCCTCATATGTCAAAGGATTCTACTAGTTAGATCCACTGATGAGGTCCCTCCATTCAAGTGATCATCTCACCATCTCATTGATAATGTTCACAAGAGAGGATGAATTGGTGGACATCCTTAAAGATTGTTGGCCAATAGTACACTACCATCAGGATTTTAATGACCATGCATCTCCCTACATAGTGGTCCCCACAAGGGCCCTCATAAGCATCTTAGAGAATGTGCAGTTGGTCAGCATCAGGGGGGGACCAACAAACTAGGCCATTGGCACACACCTAATAAAGGTGTCTCTTAATCTCTATGAAAAGGTTGGCCTAATGAAGAAACTATTGTTTCTTTTGATGGTCTAACTCTTTTGGCATCTCTTGAGTGAGAAGATAAGTGAGGATGTCATCATACTATTATGGTTTAACAGGCACTTGTTCATTTATTTCTCTAGCAAAGAGGAGTTCATTAAGAAATTGATCAGAGAGTAGGCTCTCCTCCTTTTTGTTGTCCCATCGCAATCAAGACAAGTGATCAGTGACCACATTCTCAATTCTCTTTCGATCTACCATTTTGAGATCAAACTCCTACAAGAGCCCTAACCACCATATGACATAGGGGCTCACCATTAATTTATTCATTAGAAATTAAATGGCATTGTAGTCAATGTGCACAAACACCTTATATCCAAGCACATAGTGCCCGAACTTCTCCAAAGCATACACCACTACCACAAGCTCTTTCTCCATCCTAGTGTAACTGAGTTATGCATCCATAATGCTTTGGCATATGTAGTGGTTGTAACATGGACTTTTTGATCATCCAACTATGTAAGCATAGCTTCTAAGGTATAGTTTGATGCATCTATCATGATGTGAAATGGATAGGATGAATCAAGTGCTTGTAGAATTAGAGTCTCTACAAGCTTCTCCTTAAGTTGCTAAAATGTCTTTTGCATTTCTTAGTCCATATGAACAAAGCTTTCTTCTTTATGAGTTTGACCAATGATTTTGCAATCTTAGAGAAATTCTCTATGAATCACTGGTAGTAGCCAATGTGTCCAAGGAATGACCAAACATCTTTAATGATTTTTGGTTGACATGTTATTCCTTAGGTGACCTGAATCCTTTTAAGGTCCACCTCAATCCTTGCTTGAAATTTTGTTTGCCCCAACATAATGCCCTCCTAGACCATGAGATGGCTCTTTTTCCAATTGAGCCAAATATTAGTCTCCACACACCTTTTAAGAACTTGATCAAGGTGGTTTAGGGCTTGGTTGAATGTAGTGCCATAGGTGGAGAACTCATCCATGAAGAATTCCACCCAGCTACCAATTTGCTGCTAAAAAATGCTCAAGACCAAGCATTGGATAGTTACAAGGGTATTACACAAACCAAAGGACATCTTTCGATATGCAAAAATCCCCTAGAGACTTGTGAATTTTATTTTGTCCTAATCCTCAGGCACAATCTAAATTTGGTTATAGCCACTATAACCATCTAGAAAGCTATAATAACAATGTCTAGAAATAATGTGCAATGCCTCGTCCAAAAATGGAAATGGAAAATGATCTTTAAATGTTACCATGTTCAACAACCTAAAATCAATACAAACTCATCACTTATCACTTTTCTTTAGCACAATTACAAGTGGGCTAATCCACTTGCTATCCATAATTGGATAGATGAATATTTCTCTGAAGAGTTGTTCAATTTCCTCTTTTATGATCTATTTCAATTTGGGGTTTAACTGTCGTAGTGGTTGCCTCATTGGCTTTATGGCTTGAGAAGTATAGATTTGATGCTAGCATATCTTAATATCAATCCCTATGAGTTCAGGATAGGACCAACTAAAGGTTGTTGCCCATTTGTTAACAACGTTCAATAGTATACTTTTCTACTTAAAAGAGAGGTTGGCATTGATTATCACTGGCTTTCCATTTTTCAAAAATGCATATTACATGCCAATAAGTAGATTTTTTAACTCTAAGGGCTCTTTTTTTAAACTTTCATGGATTTCCAACTCTTTCCAATTAGTATCATTAGGTTCATCATTGGAAAGTTAGCAATGTACTTCCTCTAGTACATCCATGCCTTCAACATAGGCATAAGTAATTTCTTAGTAAGTTCCATGCAAAGTATGCTACTTTCAAAATTAACTGTCAATCATTATGTATACTCTTGTTTTGTGGTTGTTGTCTATAGGCACTTTTGGATTTTAAATTCATCTAAACACTTTCTGCATGTTGTGATTGATGTGATTTTAATAGACTAGAGTTTTTTCACATAAATGCACCTTGTATTGTTGTTACGTGATGCATGGAACTTACTTTTTCTTGATCTTTTTGAATGCATTTTCCTTAGAAATCTCCATGGAAAGATTTATGATGTCCATTCATGCATCAACAGTGCTCAACCAAGCCCTTCCCATAATGATTGGAAAGTCCCCCTTGCAATTGTTAACTTTGATTACCAAGAAATCAACAAGATACAACCACCCATAAATAATGATTACAATGTCCTCCACTAGTTCCAAAGGAATAGCAATGGACTAATTTGCTAATTCTAAATGGATGTTGCTCTTCTTGAGAGGAGCTAGGTTCCAAACATTGTACATTTTGTGAGAAATCATATTAACACTAGAACCTAAATTGAGAAGAGCCTTGCATGGATTATTTCTAGTAATCTACAAGTAGATAAGTGGAATTCTTGGAAAGGTTGCCAACCTTGATCCAATTAGATACAACATGGATTAACATGACTATGCGAATCTTGGGAGGCATTTCGTTTGAAGGGCTCTCAAAAGGAATGGATGTAGAGAATGAAGGAGACATAGGGGAATAAACTACATAAGTATGTGAGGGTTTACTAAGGCTATTGGTTCTAAAGAATGGTCTTTTACAATATCTAAGTTCTGAACCACTCAGTTGAGGAGCCAGTTGTAAGTCAATAGCCCTAGTAGCATTATGTTGTTATGACTATGTAGAAGTTTCACACTGCATGGATGGAGCAAGTGGTAATTAGGTTGAGGATGGAGGAACATGTGCTGAAGGATGAGAAGGTGAATAGGAATATGGGGTTTCTCCTCTATGAGATGCAGAATGAGTTCTATAATACTCTAGACAGTAGTAGTGATGCTAAAAAGAAGCATGATTGGAAGAGTCACATGGAGACATGGGTTCTTGAACATAGTACCCAAACGGATTTGGCTACCTATAAGGGTACTACTGCCTTGGTGGAGGCATCCCCCATAACTATGGATTTTTCCACTACTGATATTGCTCATACAATTATGGTGGAGCTCCACTTGGATAATAACCCTATTTTTGTTGGTGGAACTTCCTTAGGTTTTCTTAAGGATAAGGTAGCCTTTTAGGTGCTTTCCTCTGTGCTAGTCTAAGATTTAAAGCATACACCCCAGATTCCTGTAAGTGTGAAACAATAGGGTAACATCCCTTTGGATGTTCATATTGAAAGATGTCACACCCACCATCATCATCTGATTCTAACTCCATAACCTCTTCTACTAGCACAACCTTTCCTTTACACCTTTGATAGGCATGTTCAACTTCTTTCCTTCTCTTACAATCACAATCACTACCTTGTTCTTCTACAAATTTAAGAGAAGTTTAAGAATTTTTCAGCTAAAGATTCCAACATTTTATCAACCTTAGCTGAAATTTCAAACATAGATTTTTAAATTGGTAAGGTTTTTCACTACACCACTTCATCAAGTGGTGCCTCCCTCTCACTTTCATAGAATCTAACCTCTCTCTTTCTGATGGAAGGGTTTTAGTTATACTCCTTAGTATTTTCTCATTTTCTCAACTCACCTTCTTCTTTTACAACGTACTTAATTAGCCTCTAAATCTAATGGGCTCTTAGTTCTAACAATCTTCCTTGGGCATAGATCCCAAGAGTTCTCCTCATTTCAAATCAAAGCCCATCTATGATATGGCAAAGCTACTCCCATTGAAAATAACCATGGCTAGGTCATATGTGCAAAAGGGAATAATACCTACTAATGGCTACATCCAAAGATTCATATGTTCCTTATCACTAGCCTTGGATTTGCTTTCTCAAATTGGACACTTTGGAGTGGATCTAATATTTATCATTGAACAACTCAAGCATTGTACTCCATCTATAGATGAATTTCAACTCTAAGGAGCAATACCAATTTTTTTCTTCTTTTATGAGTGTCCTATGAAATAGCTTAAGTTTCTGCCAGTCATTTTCTATGATTTGTAAGGCATATGTATCATGAAAGACCTAAAGATGGGTCTATGGATCTACGTTATAGCTCCCCCCACCCCCTCTCAAATTTGGGGATATTGTTCATATCTAACCACTTGATTTTGTTATCTTTCACATGCCTAGTTGGGATCCTAACTACCTCTATGATGTTCAGCATGTTTTGATTTTCCAACAAGGGCTCATCATCATCATGATTTCAATGATTCCTATGATGTTTCTTACCATGACTTTGATCATGGTAAGGTCTACGATCATTATCTTGTCATTCACCTTCATCATAGTTTCATTTCCTATAGTTTCGATTAGATTCATAGGAGGAAGAAGAAGATGTAAATGAAGAGCATGAAGCGGGAGGAGGACTGCCATCACCATGATGTCTATCACCTGCTCTTCACTTGTCATGACCATAATCATTAGGTTCCCTATCATCATGATGCTTGCTCGAGCCCCTACCTCAACTCCCACTTTTGCCTAAACCCTAATTGTTGATAGTTGATTGCAAATTCAGGTTCAATCCCCCTTCATCAAATTCAAGGGATGGAAAATCTTCATCTTGAGAACCCTTAGAGGAAGGATCCTCATTGTCATCTTGGTTCAATAGGAAAAAGGAGTTGGTGAACCATTTCCCCTTCATAGCTTCATGGTGCTTCTCCTAGTGTAGATCTCATTTGTGTTGTGTTTCTGTGGAATGATAGTCATGATAGTCATGATCTAGCACAATGTATTCATCATGGAGGTCCTAGATTCCTAACCTCTTAAGAGTTTGGAGTAACTTCCCAAGAATAGATTGGTTGAGAGGCAACACAACATTGCCTTTCATATCTCTTTACTGTAGTTGTTTATCTTGATATAGGATGAAGGTGAAATTAGGTACAAACTCATCTAGATGAGTGTACAATACTTTAAATTATTAGGGCATTGGCAGTTTTGAATCATAATGCCTGTGAAAAGAAGACATTTTGGGTTAGAGAAAAATTTAATGTCCATAAATTATAATTGTAACTGTTAATTTTTTAAATGATTGTGACCTTAGGATTTGTTTCACTGATCTTAAATAATATTCACTAAGTCCTAGATAGCACATGTATCAAACTACAAGTCCTCGATAATAATGCCAATGATGAGTGACGAGGAGACCCCACGCCCAACCATACAAATCACTAAGCAATCACATGTAATCTAATTTCGTGGATTTATAGCCTTCTAACTACACTAGTCCCTAAGAAGTAAAACTAACCATTGCAATCATTATCTTCCCAATTACACTTGTGAAATGCAAAGGTGTGATTAAGTGCAATTGAGGCATATGATTTTTATCATTTTTATGTTTTGTGTTTTAAGACATCTAAGGATAAAGAATAATGAATAAAATAAAATAGTTAAATTTCTAATTTAATCTAACTAGCTACACCTAACTAATCCTAACATAAGCAACTATTTCCATTTACTGTACACATCCTTAACAATTTTAACACTATTGGGTTACCAAACATTAAGCGTTACTAGGATTACCAAGCATCAAGCGTATTCTCGAAGTGGTCATACTTATGTGCTTAAATAATCACTATTTAAACTAGCTTAATTTAGATTAATTTATTATTTAATTACTTAAAGCATTAAAGGAAATTGCACAAAACATTGGATGCATAAATAAACAATTAATCTATTTCAAAGTATTGCAAGATTATTAGAAAGATCATCTTTATTGCTACACACACTACTGTGCTTAAGTACAACAATGCTTAAATAAAGATTCGTACACTCTTTGACTCCTAT
Source organism: Gnetum montanum (assembly GCA_015680685.1). Classification (NCBI taxonomy): domain Eukaryota; kingdom Viridiplantae; phylum Streptophyta; class Gnetopsida; order Gnetales; family Gnetaceae; genus Gnetum; species Gnetum montanum. Next base: position 156,500 of record MNCI01020320.1, on the reverse strand, counting down.
TGTAGGCACTTAGAAAAATATTCTAACTTTCAAATGACAAAATTGTAGGAGCTCCACTACAACTATGAAAAAAGATGTCATAAACACAGTGAGTGAGCACATATTTATAGGTAAAAATAGACACTCCATCGACAAGGCCACATCAACGTAACCCTAGACGTGACTCATCACTTGATTAAGCAAATAGAAGGAATCTTGAAGAATAAGTTATTCCTAAGTTATAATGATCAAGTATCATTTATTCTTTGTGGAGATTTCAATGCAAAAGTTGGAAGTAGTGTCTAGCAATTCTTAAAATATGGATGTGTAAAAGAATCCTTTGAAGATGAACCTAATTTGAAAAAGATGTTTCCATCAATTCAATATGAAATTCCATTAGCTAGTGCATATTCCGCTTACTTTGAATCTTCAATAAATAAATCAAATTCTAGAATTCAGGAACATATGATGTTGATGGATAGTATCCATCAAGAACCACTGTTTACCAATTACTCAACTATGATTAAGGAGGATGGATTAACAACATTCTTCATTGAGACTCTAGATTATATTTGGTACAACATTTAATTCTTCCAAGTTACCAAGCTACTAGAGTTGATCTCTAAAGAAGAAGTTGAGAAGAATCAAGATCAAGCTTTGCCATCTTAAACAAGAGCATTTAATCATATAGCACTTATGGTAGAATTATAGTTACTTCCATTAGTTCATAAGGTTGATCAAGATTAGGAAGTATCTCACCCTTTCTTTTGATAAATCTTATTATTTTATGTATTGTTTGATTTGTATTATAATTGGATAAGTAAATATATAGGATAATGAAAATTGGGAATAAAGGATTTGCCATGCCTTCACTTGAATAACCATATTCGAGTTGGACTTTGTGTGACCTTGGCTAGGATTGGTGGTTGATAAATCTTTAATTCACTTCTTATCATTATCTTAGAAAATGAAGTATTAATAAAAAAATTTTAATTTTCCATGTATACTCTTTTCACATATATTTTGTATGTAGAATAAGCAAGAAATAACTTCAAGTTCAAAGGAGAAATCAAATTATTAGAGCATAGGATCATAATAGAAGCATTGGAACTGGAAAAATATAGTGAACGTGGACTCGTTCAAGGATAAAAAAAGCCTTAGGGGGTAGATTGTAATGTTCCCATTTCAAAATGATGTTGCTGAATAACAAAGATGGTTCCTCTTCATAACAAGTGTTATTGCTATCGTAACAAGACACCAAAGGGCATATTGTAATTGAGACCCAAAAGGGTACATTGTAATAATGGATATGTCTCTTGAGGTAACCTTAGGGGTTTGACCTAAGGCATTTGTATCCAAGATTAGAGGTCATGCTAGCATGGAGTGGTGGAGCCGATACAAGCAACTCACAAGAGCAGGGTGAAGTGAGACAAGAAGAGGACTAGCCATCCCTTCTAGCCGATGATAAGCCTAACCATGGTGGTAGTGCTAGATTGCTTCTAAGGGGATAGATGCCAAAAAAAGAAAACCCCAAGGAACACTCACAGAGCATGAACTAGATACTATTCCATATCAATAAAGCATTATATTCTTTCTCTTTCTACATTTTTCCTAATATTTCTTTTACGCATAATGTCTAATGTTACATATATTTGACATTTGGTATATTGTCTTCTTACACATAATGTCTAATATAACATACGTTTAACATTTTCCATGACATCTAGGAATGGAACGTCACAAGTCATTAATGATTTATCATCATTAGAAACTTATTTGTAAATTTTCAAAATATCATTCTTGAAGAAAAAAAATTTTAAATGTTAAGAAGAAAAATAATAGAATATTCTTAGAGTAAATCAATTCAAGAAATTAGTATGGAAAGCTATTTTAGCTTACATTACAAATAAGACATTCGAAATCATGGAATGAATTTAAATTTCAATAAAAACATAGTTAAGTTGTTTTATGTGGTTTAAAGTTTGCATTTATGAAAAGCTTTACGGAGTAAGAGGATAAATTTTTAGTAGAAACAAAGTTGATTAACTTTTATGGTTATAAATATCTTATTTAGTTAATTTTTCCTTCTATATTAGACAAGTTATTTACTCATATAGGTATTTCATTAAACAAGGCATAGGAAGGAAGACATTTAATTATTTTGTTAACTTTACAAAGGTATTTAATTTAGCTATGAAAGAAAAATAATGGAATAGTTTTATCAAACTTAGTTAATCTTGGTTTACTTAATTTCATTCCAAAATTATACATGAAAAAAAAAATTTGAATTAAAAAGTAAAGACACTACAAAATCTTATTAATTTTATATTAATATTAGAGTAAAAAAAAGTTGTTACCTTTCAACAACATTATTTGGCATTTTTATTGATGAAATAGAAAAGCAAATTAGATAGGTACATGTAAATTATGCTATTGAAGTAGATCAGTAATCATTATAGCTTTTAATCTCTATAGATGATGTAGGACTAGTTGTAAATTTAGAAACTAAGTTAAAAGCAATATTGCATCAACTAGAAAATTTCTATAAACATACAAGGATGAAGATATATATTAATAAAATAAGATTTTCTATAAAATTAATATAATAATTTTAAAAATTTAACTAAATAATGGATAACTTATGATGGTAGATATGTATAAATACTGGGAAGTAGAATACTTTCAAGACTATATAACTTAAAGCATTATGTATTATAATAAGTTTTTACGCTATGTGCCAGATATTCGTGATTCGGGATAAATTTTTAAGAACTGTTGGCGTTGCTGGAGCGCATGCAGAAGCTTATTAAATCCGCAATGGTTGTGTATTTCATATTTTGAATGAAATTTTACCTGGATCTGTACATATACATAGAAATGGTGGCCTTGTCTTGCTTTGCCTGGTACTCTTGCCTTGTTCTCGATGTCAAAATTACTTCATTTCATTGTTAAGTGGGCAGCAGGGAATCAAGATTCTTGGCATCGGGCATGACACAGATCACAGAAAACAAGTGAGTACGAATGAATAAACAAGCACACGAAAATCACGAAAAGGCCACTTTGGTAACCGAAGGCCGAACGGCCAAGTTCCGGTCATACGCAAATCAAGTTTGGGACGGGGCGTGCGCGGAAAACATTGCATTTGCTTAGATTGGCCTTTGGGAAAGGTTCCGCCATGACTCACACATTTACGCATGTTTATTGGTCATTGCTGGTTTTTGCTCTTTTTCTCATATCTCTGCTAAGAAAAAGAAAAAGGAAAACGTCATGGGTTATGAGTCATGAACTTGATGATGGGTTATGAGTCATGAACTTGATGACGGATGGATGCTTGTTCAACCTTTTTTAATGTGTTTGCTTATGAGCCAACAAAGCCCACTAGCACATAGCCAATGGCCATATGCAAGCTCATGGCACTCTATTTTTACTTTCCCCTTCTTCATCATGACTACTAATTCCCCAGGGTTTGAAAGGTTCAGGGAGTTTGGTTACTTGGGTGTGCCTAGTTGAGTTAAGTTGTGTTTTCTTCTAATGTGTTCATCTTCAACATGGCCCTACCAAGCTACTCATAGGTCATTGTTGAACAAAAGTATTAGCAAATGTGATTTGTTATAAATTTGGTTGAGGCTTGATGCTTAATTTCATTCTCGGAAAGATTGAATTGAACAAAAAAAGGGTTTCATTTTATTGCTATCATTATGGTTGTTGCAAAAATTATATGTTTGGCGAGATTATGGCTCTTGAGTGAGGAAATGGATTAATGCCCTTTATACCTTTGCAAATTTTCCCTTCCATTTATATAAGCAACTTGATGCTGGGTTTGGTGAGAAGTGGCATGAACAACTATAGTGTACCTGATTCATTTGGTTCTGCTTAGTTGACCAGGAAACCACGGCCTTACACTTGCTCCGAAAAGGATGAGGATTTTCCGTCTTGGCAGCGTCGACCAGGAATACGCCACTGTTACAGTATAATGTTAAATTATAGTTTTAAAACTTCAGTTCTTATTATTGCACGCATAAAATGAGAGAAGGAGGGAAATGAGGATGTACGTTTGCTGCAGCAGCCAAGTTATTGTTGGAAAAAATTAACTATGAAGCAGTAGATCAGAGCAATGAATTAGCAGTTGTTGGAAAAAACTTACTGTGAACGGGTAGATCACAGCAATGAATTAGCAGTTGCTTATTCATGAACTATACTTTCCGTTGTCCGATAGTTTTAGAATTTTCCTTAAAGATAATATAAGACTTCTAAACGTGTTGTGAAGATCTATCTCAGTTAATTTTTAGATGTTTTCAATTTTGTAACCCCAGATGTGGCTATTTAAGTCTGCCCTAGGATTGCTCATAAACAAGAGTTGAGAGTTCTCACATTGCATGAAAGAGAGGCTTCTTCTTGTTCTCTCAATTGCGCTTTATTTTCATCTCATTTTATATTTTGCTGCCACGTGCTAACAGTGGTATCGGATCTCCTAGGTTCATAGTCCATGGAAGTGTTGCAGATCGTACATACAAATTTTACAAAATGGCTAGCAAATATGAAATAGAGAAGTTCAATGGAAGCAACTTCACATTGTGGAATGAAAAGAAGAGTAATAAAAAGAATCCTCAAGGGAATGTGGCAAATACCTCATATGACGATGATGTTCATACAGTGAGGCAACTATTGCTGAAGGTAAAAAGAAGCTCATTGATGCTTAGATCTTGGATTCAAAAGCAACATGGCACATGACCTCTCAGAGAGAATGGTTTTATCACTACAAACCAATCTTAGAAGCATCTATATACATGGGAAATGATCATGCTTTGAAAATCGCTAGTATCGGTACCGTCAAGATAAAGATGTATGATGGCACTATTCGCACCATACAAGAGGTACGACATGTGGAGGGCCTGAAGAAAAAGCTATTGTCTTCAGAACAACTAGATGATGTTGGGTGCAAAACTCGTATAGAGAATGGGATCCTGAAGATTACCAAAGGTGCGCTTGTGGTAATGAAGGCAAAAAATGTTACTGCAAATATGTACATGCTTATGGGGAACACACATCAAGTGGGAGAGTCTTTTGTTACATCAACTAGTTTGAAAGAAGAATCGACGATGTTGTGGCATTGAAAGCTTGGTCATATGTCAGAACAAGGTTTGCAGGTTCTCTCTGAATAGAGACTTCTTCCTGGGCTCAATTTAGTATGTTTACCATTTTGTGAGCATTGTGTTACTAGTAAGCAACATAGATTAAAGTTTAGCACATCAACTACTAAGAGTAGAGGCATCTTGGACTTGCTGCACTCTGATGTTTGGCAAGCACCAATGACTTCCCTAAGAAGAGTAAGATACTTTGTATCTTTCATTGATAATTTCTCCAGGAGATGTTGGGTGTATCTAATCAAAAGAAAGGCAGATGTCTTTTTAGTCTTCAAAGTTTTTAGAGCGCAAGTAGAACTTGAGTCTGAACAAAGGATCAAGTGTCTAAGGATAGATAATTGAGGAGAATATAAAACTGATGAATTTAATGCATTTTGTCAGCAAGAAGGCATCAAGAGGTAGTTCACAGTGGCACACACTCCACAACAAAATGGAGTGGCAGAACGGATGAATAGAACCTTGTTGGAAAAAATAAGATCAATGTCGAAGGCTGCAAATCTAACCAAGTCATTTTGGGCAGAAGTAGTTAATATGATATGCTATTTAATGAAATCGGTCTCCATCAACTGCGATTGATCTAAAAACACCAATAGAAATGTGGACTGGTAAGCTAGCTATTTATTCTCATCTCCATACATTTGGAAGTTCTATGTATGTGATGTACAATGACCAAGAAAGATCAAAGTTGGACCCAAAGTCCAGGAAATGTATCTTCTTAGGGTATGTTGATGGAGTTAAGGGGTATCAGCTGTGGGATCCCACTACTTGTAAGGTTGTCATCAGCAAAGATGTGATGTTTGTAGAAGATTAAATGCAAGAGAAGGGAGATGCTAGCACTTCAAAGGAGAGTTCAAAGACTACTAAAATTCAGGTAGAAGATAAGACAAAAGTTGAACATCCAATTACTTTTGAAGAAACATCAATGTATGAAGAGAAAGAACCAGTCAATTTTGAAGCTTATGAAGTTCATTGATCATCTCGGGTAAAAAGATCACCAACTTGGCACTTAGAAAATGTTACTGAAAGTAATGTTGCATATTGCCTTTTAACAGAGGATGCAGAGTCCTCAACTTTACATGAGGCTCTCAAAAGTCCAAATGTGTCTTTGTGGATGGTAGCAATGCAAGAGGAGATTGAAGTTTTACACAAAAACAAAACATGAGATCTTGTTACACTACCATAAGGAAGAAAGGCTATTGGAAACAAATGGGTCTACAAGATCAAATGTGATAGTAATGACCAAGTGGAGCGATATCGTGCAAGATTGGTGGTAAAGGGATATGCTCAAAAAGAAGGAATTGACTTCAACGAGATATTTTCTCCTATGGTTAGACTTACAACAGTCAAAGTAGTCCTAGCAATGTGTGCTACATTTGACCTACATCTAGAACAACTAGATGTGAAAATTGCTTTTTTGCATGGAGATCTTGAAGAAGAGATTTATATGCTCCAACTAAAAGGTTTTGCAGAAGAAGGCAAAGAGAACTTGGTTTGCAGGTTGAACAAATCTCTGTATGGTCTCAAACAAGTGCCAAGGTGTTGGTACAAGAGATTTGACTTGTATATCATGAGCCTTGGGTACAATAGACTCAGTGTAGACCCTTGTACATATTTTAAGAGTTTTGATGAAGATTTCATCATTTTGCTATTGTATGTGGATGACATGTTGGTTGTAGGTCCCAACAAAGGGCAAATCCAAGAATTGAAGGCACAATTGGCTAGGGAATTTCATATGAAAGACTTGGGACCAACAAACAAGATTCTAGGGATGCAAATTCACTGAGACAGAAATAACAAGAAGATTTGGCTTTCTCAGAAAAATTACTTGGGTAAGATCTTGCGACGTTTCAACATGCAAGATTGTAAGCCAATTTCTACCCCACTTCCTATTAATTTCAAATTATCCTCCGAGATGTGCCCTAACACTGAAGTAGATAGGAATGAGATGTCTCGAGTACCATATGCATCAATAGTGGAAAGCCTAATATTTGCTATGATTTGTACAAGACCAGACATTGCACAAGCAGTGGGAGCAGTCAGTCGGTACATGGCAAATCCTGGACGAGAGCATTGGAGTACTATTAAGATAATCCTGAGATACATTAAGGGTACCTCAGATGGTGCATTATGTTATGGAGGATCTCAATTTACTATTAAAGGTTATGTGGATTCAAATTTTGCAGGTGATCCAGATAAAAGAAAATCTACTACAGGCTATGTGTTTACACTTGCAAGAGGAGCTATAAGCTGGGTATCAAGATTGCAAACAGTAGTAGCATTATCTACAATAGAAGCAGAATACATGGTAGCTACACAAGCTTGCAAGGAAGAAATTTGGATTCAAAGGTTGTCAGAGGAGCTTGGAGAAAAACAAGAGAAGATTCCTTTGTTTTGTGATAATCAAAGCACCTTACATATTGCAAAGAATCCAGCCTTTCATTTAAGGACAAAACACATAGGTGTACAATTTCACTTTGTTCATAACGTAGTAGAAGATGGAAGTGTGGATATGCAGAAGATACACACCAAGGATAATCTTCCATATGTTCTAACCAAGGCGATTAACATGGACAAGTTTGCCTTGGGTAAATCCTCATATGGCCTAGCAATAACATAAGCAACATAGAATGGCAAGTAGAAAGGATGGTGTGGAGATATGATTGATCCTCAATCAAAATCTCCAAGTAGGAGATTGTTGGAAAAAACTAACCGTGAAGTGGTAGATCACAGCAATAAATTAGCAGTTGTTAGAAAAACCTAACTGTTCATGAACTACACTTTCCGTTTCTATGGTCTTAGAATTTTCCCTAAAGATAACATAAGACTTTTAAATGTGTTGTGAAGATTAGATGTTTCCAATTTTGTAACCCCAGATGTGGCTATTTAAGTTTGCCTTGGGATTGGTCATAAACAAGAGTTGAGAATTCTCACATTGCATGAGAGAGAGGCTTCTTCTTGTTCTCTTCTTGTGATGAAGAGAGAAGCTCATCGCTGATAATAAGATTTTTTTGCAATTGCCTGTGGTTCAATTGCTTTTTATTTTCATCTCATTTCATATTTTGCTGCAGATCTGGTAACAGTTATTTTAAAAGGAAGGTTCTGAATGGTGATAAGTGATTATGTCTCGGCAACGCCACTGCGCTACCGCGTGCTTTGAGACGGAGGCATAAACTAAAGAAACTTTACTTTCAATTTAATTTTTATAGATTCTGACATTAGAATGCCGTCGCTTTGCAACATTGCTTCCAAAGCACCACTACATGAATATTTTTCTGGTCCCAACTAATAAAGTATATCTTTATTTCTCTGAATACGCAGACTTTGAAAATAAAAAGATCATGTTTTTTACTCTTCAAACTCACGTGCGACGTAGACGGTCTACCCACGTAAAAAAATCAGTTAACGTGTTGTTTTTAACTTCCAAACTCACGTGACAGTTCTCTAACACGTAAAACTCCAAGTAAAAGATGAAAGTTAATATGATTGTTCTGTCCTACCGAAGAGCATATGCCTTATGCTAATAACTTGTTAATTTTTATTGCACCTTCCTGGCAATCCACACTTCAAATATTGTCATGTAGAAATAAAGGGTTTGCACGTGGACACTTAAAACAACATTGTTAACGTTATATTCGGTTGTTGGCTGATTGGTTCAGCGTCAGATGTGGCCGCGGTTTGGCCAAGTGGGTGGGTACAAAGGCATTCTCCTCGTGGATGGGCATGAGGAGCCGCACAAACAAACTATAAAATACGGGGATATGCATGAGTATCAGCAGCATTGCAATCTCTCGGTAAGGAAGGGCAGCTCTGGGATTCTTCATCATTATCAAACAGCGTTTGAAAAGGAAAAGAAAAATATGGCCAGCAACGGTGGGAAAGCAGCGTGTATGGACGTGCAACAGCTGAGGCGTGGTCGGAGATCGGACGGCCCCGCAGCAGTGCTCGCCATCGGCACTGCCAACCCAGAGAACTGGGTCGACCAGAGCACCTACGCCGACTACTACTTTGACGTCAGCAACAGCCAACACATGACGGAGCTCAAGAGCAAATTCCAGCGCATATGTAAGTCTTTACCGTAATGACATCCACTAAACATAAATATTTGTGCAAAAGAGGGTAAATATATAAGAGAGTGTGACTTTGGCAGGTGACAAGTCGCAGATTCGAAAGAGACACCTAACACACACGGGGGAGATGCTGGCGAAGCATCCGGCGATGACGGAGTACATGGGTCAGTCCTTCGATGAGAGGCAGAGCATCGTAATAAGGGAGGTGCCGAGGCTGGGCGCCGAGGCGGCCGAGAGGGCGCTGGCCGAGTGGGGACGGCCAAGAACGGAGATAACGCACATGGTGGTGTGCGCCACCAACGGCATCGACATGCCGGGCACCGACTTTGCGCTGCTGAAGATGCTGGGGCTGCGGCCGGGCGTGAGGCGAGTGATGATGTATCAGCAGGGCTGCTTTGCCGGGGGCACTGCTCTGCGCGTGGCCAAAGACATGGCGGAGAACAACGGCGGAGCACGAGTGCTGCTGGTGTGCAGCGAGGTCACAGCCATGATATTCCGGGGGCCGTCTGAGCCGGATATGAGCAGCATGGTTGGCCAGGCCATCTTCGCCGATGGCGCTGCTGCCCTCATAGTGGGTGCCGATCCCCACACGGCGTTGGGCGAGCGCGCGGTGTTTGAGGTGGTGCACGCGGCGCAGACGGTGCTTCCGGACTCCAACGACGCCGTCGGTGGGCAGCTCACGGAGGCGGGGCTGACGTTCCACCTGCGGAAGGACCTGCCGGCACTTGTGGGCAAGCACATCGAGGCGTGCCTGCGAGAGGCTTTTGCCGAGGGACTGGGGTTGGAAGAGGCAGAGATGCCGGAGTGGAATGAGCTCTTCTGGGCTGTGCATCCGGGCGGGCCGGCCATCCTGGACGGCGTGGAGGCACAGTTGGGTCTACATGGTGATAAGTTGGCTGCCACGCGGCATGTGCTGCGCGAGTATGGCAACATGTCCAGCGCATGCGTGCTCTTCATTTTGGACGAACTGCGAGGGAAAAGTAAGAATGCATTGGCGCCCAGGCCGAGGTTGGGAGCGTTGTTGGGCTTTGGCCCCGGCCTGACGGTAGAGGCCGTCCTCCTCCGCAGTGTTCCTGATCCCTGCCCCGCCCCCGTGTCCTGACATCACTACTGGTTTATGTTTTAAATAAAATTACGCCGCTGAACCCGTTCTTATTATTTCTGGTGTATCTGCCTGGTAGCAAAAATGACCAGCCGGTAGCTTTCCCAGACATCACGCTGCTGTTGGATTCCTCTCCTTGTGAGCTTTGAAACCTGAGGGGTCAATCAAAAAGCATTTATGGTAAAATAAATATTTTTCAAACGATAATAAGGAAGTGTTTATGGTGGGCTTTACGCATGTGATTGTTAGACATGCATGCATCATTATGTATAACGCATCAAAATTCATGTATACTACTAGAAATCTTTTTTATTTTATATAAGTATAGGGTGCTTTAGACCCTACATTTAAATATGCTTATTTGTCCATCATTATTACACTCCTATATATTTAATTAAGATTACAATTTAATTAGAATTTACATAGCTCAGAATTGGTTATTAGAATCAAACCTATAACTTAGAGCTTCCAAATCAAGTGTCTTACCACTAGGTTAACACCTTATTGCATTAGATAGGGTTCTAGATAGTGTTAGCTTTTAGAATAAGAGTGTGAACTTCACATGTAGTAATAATAGATTTTATAAGTAACCTGCATTAAGAACAAGTTAGACACATCTCATGAGCTACTTTCTAATGTACCCTAGTTCTTTTTTACTGTCTCATGTTATTATTATTATTATTATTTTACAAAACTTTCCTTTTCATGAACCATGATTTGTCAGGCTCCGATATCGGATCCACAATATCGGGTATGCGATATCGTGGCTTGGATAATGATATCAGATACACGATATCATGATTCCTGTGTAAGCCTATAAATACACCTTTGGGCGCACAAGAAAGGAAGTAAGTAAGGATAGAAGTAGAGTCTTTTTGTTATTTTTATTTCATTTCAATTTTTTCCCCAATGCATGCCCGCAGTGTGATGATTGTAATTGTATGAAACCTTTATTCGAGTGTGACGTACTTGGACACACATATGACCGACAATAAAGATCGAGATTACTTCATCATTGCAGCATTCACTTAGTTTTAATTTCTTAATTGTTATTGTTATTTATTGTTTTCTTAATTAATATTTCTTTACCTTCATTTACTATCCCTGTTATTAAATGTAGAATGAGTACGACTAAATCACGAGCATTTAAATGTGGCTACTTGGTATCCCAGTAGCATATCTAGGAGTGCTTACGTAACATGTGCTTGGTAATCCCAGAAGTAGTACACGAGGTCCAAGATGTGTATGGCTGATTAAGGATGGATGCTCATCACACTTAGGCTAGCTTATATTTTTCTTCTCATTCCCTATTAGCTTAAAACAAAGTTATTTTCCATTGCCTCTAGGAGTAGCACTAGCTTAAGACCACATCATACACCTCACTCTGGACAAAACCATATATGACAAAGCAAATACTAGTTCAGGTGGGAAGACAACGAACTACGATCAACGTGTAACTATCTAGATACCACAACTAGCCCATCCGCAAAGTTTGACTGGATCATGCATGAATGCTCGTATTCGTATGGTTGAGTGTAGGGGTACCTTGCCACTCATCATTAGTGCCATTTTTGGGGACAGTGCTAGTTATTTAGATTAGTTGCATCTTCCAAGATGGCTGTAATGAATCCTTGATGATATATCTTTCAAAAAAAAGTAATTGCAAATAAGTCACACACAAATTCACAACAATGTCTCTCTTACAAGACTATGATAACGCAACAACTAGTAAGGTAATTCATTGGAGAAGCAACGAATTATATGATAATGAAGACAAAGTTGAGAGTACTCAATCTTATGCAGGGGTCTCCTACGTACATAAACAAAGACAACGTTGTCCTAACTCAAAAATTCATAACCTACCTAGTGACGATGAATCCTTGTTGGTCACTAAGTGCCTAATGCATATACAAGACGTTGTTTGAATATCCCGTAGGCATCGTAAGGAAAGCCGTCTACCCAAGCTTGATTTAAACAACTTTCCCAAGTTTTCAAGAGGCTATGATTTAGACCCACAACATCATTTACAAGTCTTCCATGATGCCTACGTCTGGAACAATATTGATAATGGATGGAAAAAACTTAAGCTCTTTCCTATGATACTTGTTAGCTAAGCAAAAGTATGGTACATGTCCTTAAGACCAAAATCAATTCGACGTTGGCCGACAATGGTAGAACTCTTCAATGAAAGATATCAAACCTATGCAAGAGTGTCAGCCTTGAGGAGACAAATCCAAGAATGGAAACAAAGGCAACATGAACCCTTGGACATGACCTTAGAAAGATATTACTCTTTGTTAAACAAATGCCTAAGCCATGGATTCTCTAAGAAAAAGCAAATGTACCACATCACGGATGGGCTCCATAATGAAACAAGGGAGACCCTAGGGATGTATGCCTGAGGTCAACTATATGAGCTATGAACCACCTAATTCCAAGAGCTTATTAAGCAGATAGCAAAAGAAGAAGGAGAAATGACTAAATGGGAGAATGTTGAAACCTCTCAATAGGACCAAAATCTTGAATTAGTAAAGGTCCACGATCATGAAGAGGAGAAATCAACTCACCTCAAGGAGGTGGAATCATTTTTGCCAATACTACAATCACTAGATGAAATTGAGGCAAAGATCAATAAGATGACGGAATGGATACATGAAAAATATGGAGAATATGGTAACACTATTAGAGGTAGAACCATGATGAACCAAGAAGTAAGACAGAACACCATTAGATGATCGAAAAGAAGGGTTGAAGAGAACAAGAACTCGACTGCTAATCATACGTATCGATATAACCTTTTCTTGTATGATAACCCCAAAGGTCAATGCCCAATCTTGTCACATTTACATCAGCATTGGAGAGGAATGTTACATCCAAAGTTCATATAGAAATACCGTGTTTAGTCATAGTGGCCAAAATTTTAGTCATGGGGGAGGCCACCATCAAACTAGTCACATCCTTCATACCATCTGAACCCAAGTGCTTATCAGGTTTAGCATCGTGTTTTCCCAACTCAGTCAACATCCTCTATCTCATCACATTGTTAACATTCTCCTAAGTATTATCAACCTATGTCCTCTCCCACAAGATCACCACCTCATGTTCCTTGCACTTCTCCTTGCCCTCAATATTCTCATCCTTCACCTCCTTCTACATTGCTACCAGTTGTGCCAAAAGTATTTGCACCATAGCATCGACCCACAAATGTTACTTGTGCTACTACTATCAACCGTAGTGGGAATCCTCTACAACATTGAAGGTGTCCCTTCTTTAGACATGACTGTAGAAAGGGACAGCACAATTCTGAGACCATTGCATCCTCCCATTCAGCACAAGTTCAACACTATGGTGCATCTTTCTCCTCGAACCCAATGCTTTCTGTTACCTTATTAGGGCCACCAATCAACACTCCAACAACCATGCAACCCAATGAATATAACCATGTAGGGAGATATATTTGTCCTTGCATACCAACTTACGGTCATGGGTGTCGTAGTGGGTCAACTCCTTATCAATTAACCACCTCTTATAACTTGCCCCACTATGTCAACTTTAATCAAGTGTGTGAACCTCAATGTGGGTATAGTCCAACCACCATATCAAAAGACACCCAATGGCTTGGATATGATTGGGTTCCAATATTTCCAAAATGCATGGATCTAACTGTTCCATTTATTAATTATCCCCATGATCAAAAGTTTAGATATGGGGGATATCCCCCATTCTTATCAACAGAATTAATAAAGGTTTTTCCTTTTCTTTAATTTTACAATTTTTTGTTTTCTAGTTTTTTTTTCATCTTTTAATTTGTTTTTTTATCTTTTTATTTGTTGTTTCATCTTTTTATTTATCATTTTATCTTTTTATCTTGTTATGGGGTAATCTCATCTATGAATAAAACACTCATGTGACCCATTGGTTGAGGTGTTGTTCTATGCTATTAAGTCTCTGATGACTAATTACTTGGACAGCAAGCCATCACATCCACCCAATCATTCTATTAATAAGAGGTTCTACTCTGGGTATGATGATATTCTTGTCATCATAAAAACTTAAAAGTAAAGTTGTGCTCATTATGCCTAGAGCGAAAAATGATGGACTAAGAGAGAATGGCCAGGGTGTGATGTCAAGAGGACTTGTGGATTCTTTTTGGTGACATCTATAGGAGTTGTCATGCAGCTTGGTTGTACTAAGATCCTTGTAGATCTAACAGCAATGGGAGTAAGAGTAATAAAGGCACTTAATAAAGAAACTTAATGCCATTCTAGGGAGTCCCATTGGAAAGACATGCACCCATGCCTGAAGGTAGGTGGCTTCTCTAGATTACACATTAAAAAAAAGGAGAGAGAGTATGCCAAAGAGGCCAAAAAGTATGCTGCAATAAAAATTCCAAATCACTCATCCCTTGCAAAAAACACCAAGTGATCATATGCCTTGCTGTCATAATGCCCTTATGGTTGTCCATCATTAGATGAAACAATGCAATGTCACTGATCGAAGGAATAGACTTGGTCTTGATTTTGGTGCGACAAGCTAATGACACATTAATCATGTCCTACACTCAAGATTCATTATGCGCTGGGTCAGTTACCTCATGTCCCAATCTCTGCAATCCCTTTTACAATTTTCCTCATCTCACTATTCATGTATTTGTGACTCGTGTCTTGTGTAGCATTGAATTCATATCTCATCACGATGGTATCTACATGTGTGTGTTTTGTGCAACTGGTGGGGATTACATTTAAACCTTTTAGTTCTTATGGACATTTTGAAGCATGGTTATGTAAGGGCATCATATGTAGGAACCTGCTTTGGGGAAGGCCCACTTGTGTAACCTTTGTAATTTACACTCACTACACATCATCATCACATCATCTTATACCCTCCGAGGACTACATTGCCAACGTTATTCTTTCCTTTATCATCTTTCTAATTCAAACATTCCTATGCACCAAAACATGTCCTTTTTCCTCATCCTATTCATGAATTTCATTATTAGATTCTACTCCATTATACTTTTGGTGCCTTCCAGTCTATTCAATATTGCCCTGGACCTTTCAAATTAACCTCAAATCCTTCATTTCTTAGTCTTGGAAATTCAAAAATTCTTCAAATTTACCAAGTACCCTATTTTCAATGAGCCACAATATTGGTTACTCGATATCAAGTCCGACGTGATATCGGGTACACGATATTGCATTCATAAAAACTATATATATGGACCCCCCACGCATGTCAACATCATTTTCCACTATTCATGCAAGGGAGTTGTTCAAATTATCTTCCACGAATTTTCTAGCTCGTGCACCTATTGATCAAATATCCATAATTTGCTCATTAACACTCTGATTCCTATTCCGATTGAACCTATCTAAACTTAGAGTGTTTAAATTAGTCATGGGGGATGGGTACCCTCCAAGTTGTGTATACTTTTTTTAAAATTCATCATTTCCTGAAGGATATCATAAATGGTAAATGACCTTAAAAGTGTTAAACCCATTGCCCAATTATTTTTATCTCTTCACCCACACCATGAGAATTAATTTTTGGAACCACCTAATCAAATTGGGCCCAATATGAAAACTTTTAGGGGACATTTTCGTAAAATTTTCTAACTCTAGATCACACTAAACAAGACATGAATTCATTAAAGGCAAAAAGTAAGGTATAAATCAAACTTTGTAAGTAACCTTACTAATAGTCGACCTTGTGTGATTGCAGATAGCCCCTAAAAGAGGACAACAAGGAGGACCCTCTCAAGGTGCATACAAATGCCCAAGGAGAAGTAGAGGTCAAGTGTCTCTCAAGAAATTTATGGAACATGATGCACAATCATTTAGCATCCATCAG
The DNA here is from genome assembly GCA_015680685.1 of Gnetum montanum. Classification (NCBI taxonomy): domain Eukaryota; kingdom Viridiplantae; phylum Streptophyta; class Gnetopsida; order Gnetales; family Gnetaceae; genus Gnetum; species Gnetum montanum. Next base: position 140,358 of record MNCI01020320.1, on the reverse strand, counting down.
GAACCTCCTATTACTGTATAACTAGAACATGCTAAAGATGGAGTCAGCAGAGCACTTGAACAAGGACAACATCTCACATTTTCCTTGAAGTGTGTTCAGGAAATTCATGAAAGGTCCATGTCAATAGCTATGATAGTGGAACTTAACTTTGGACCTTTTATAGAATTTGGTCCCAAAGTAGTCAGGGACCAAGTTAAAGGGTCCCCACTATGGCTTATTCTCTCTGAAAGTGGTGATTGGTACCTAGGAGAGACGTATCAATTTTCACACAATAAAGAAGAAGGAACCACCATTGATGTCAGTGATGTTTCTATGGATTTCTTTGCCAAAGACATTTTAGAGGTGTTCAATCTTTTGAATACAAGGCCAAAATTTACTCACTTTTCCACTCGCTTTGATGCTGATGCATGAAAGATATGGTTGAAAAGGGCGTACAACAAAGAGGACAAATCATATGGAGAGCTAACACTTGAAGAGAGAATCTACTTTAGGATTAGCACATATCACATCTTCCCCATAAAAGGATTGAATACAATCTCCACATATGCAGTTAGAGGAAGTGCTATATTGATGGCCAAGATTAATCCCAACCTACCCCATATATATCTTACAGACATTTTTAGGTAGTTCCAAGAATGCAAGATGGGGAAGTTCATGTTGCCCTTTCCCTGTCTCATTAGGAAGCTGTGTCAGCATGCTAGAATTCTAGGTTACATTAATGACATCCCTAGAAAGATCCAAAAATGCTTCATTTGCTGAATTGCTGAAGCCACCAGCTCCAAGAAAAAGTGCTGGTGAGACACTAGAGCTTGAATAAGAATAGACAGTGGGGCCCACTGCACCTCAAATTGCAGGGCCTAGCCAACTTCTAAGCACAAGGCCTAGTCAACAATAGGAAGTAGGGCATAGCATAGGTTAGCAAGACCAATGATGATCGCCACCATAAGACTATCGACCGTCGATGAGCCATCTCAGGGCCATTGCTGAAATGGTTAGTTTGGAAAGCTGTGATTAGACCAATCTCTTTAGGGTCATAAATGATGTCATACAACCCACGGTCTTAATTGATCACACATGGGGTGAGGTATCGATTCAAATAGGAGGAGGGGAATCACTTTGGTCACAATAGATTTCAGGGAACACTACATCTTTTCAGTTGCAATTAGAAACTGGTGAAGGTGCTACAATAGTGGTTATGCAACATCAAGATGTAGCAAGAGCCGTAGAAGTGGTCACAGACCATATAAAAAATCATTCAATGTCCCTATTATGCCATTGGTAGACTTTACAAGAGCACACGATGCTCAAACTTTGGCCCATCCTTTGATGATTCCTGTGGAGCATGAGGATGTTCTAGATTAGTTGCTACAGACAGGACAAGTGATGATGTCCCTATTTGACATCCCTCAAGATGTCACAGCAACTTAATCAAACCTCATCTCGACAAAAGAAAATTTGGTCATGGTAGAGATCAAGGCTGAGCACGTGGAGATAGAGTTATAAAGACTCCAAGAAAAGCTCATCACCCTGAAAAATGCATAGTAGGATCCATCCCAATTCATCCCTGCAGACTAACTAGAGTCCTTTTGAATAGAGAAACTAAACAAATTACTGGAAAAAATAAAAGAATTGTAGAGGAAAAGAACAAGGTTGATTGGAATGCTTCCAAGGCACAAGCCCAAACACATGCACATGCCAAAGCACTCAAGGCCTTACAAGAGGAGAATAAACAACTTGCCACTTATAATCTCTGGTTAACCACCATAGAAAAATAAAAGAATGTTCTCCAAGAGAATTTTTAGTAATTATGAGAACAATTAATTAGGATCAACCAGGACATGAATCACTTGGCCAGAGAAAACAGAACCCTCTCAATGAAGGAGGTATGCATAATCCGCTAGAAGACAACAATTAAAATAAGTGCGTGGCAAAATGAGGGCAAGTGACATGAAAAGCTTGAAGAACACTTCAGGGATCAGGTGGGGATGTATAAATAGGTAATAGAAAAAGAAATCCATATGGCCAAGGCCCATATCAACACTCTTAGTGCTCAAAACATTGATTGGCAGGTCATATTGGACGCCTATGCATTCGTCCACCAAGCGGAACTCAAAAGTTGAGACCTGCAAATACAAGATCTTATGGAGTACATGGATTTGGTAAACCTACAATATGCCAACTTAGTCATGTTAATAGCAGGATGCATGAGAACAGAGTTAGAGAAGCAGGTAGCAACCATCTAAGAAAATTATGAAATAGAATTTTCTGAGCACAAGAGGACATTACAAATATTAGAAGTGGAAAATTCTAAGTTAGAGGTGGTCAAAACCAGCTACTAGGGACAAAAGGATGTTATGAAAAATTTGGCTCAATGGCTCATAGATTACTAAGAATACAAGGATAAAAATAGAGCCTATGAAGAGGAATGATGGTTGTTTACAACTTGGTATATCAAGGCCAACCAGATGTTCCCACAACTATCATGTTCATGGGAGGTGCTGACTCCATCAAACATTGGAGCATTAGCATGGATGGTACAGGATCCCCAAACCAAAAAGGAAAAGCTCCAAGAACTCCTTCAGAGCCAACAATTTCCAAAACTTGGATCATAAGATAAGGGGAAGAGACCCATGGAGGAACCACCATCACCAGGAACCACATGAGTTCCACTAAATTTTGTAGTTCTATGTCTGTATTCCAATTTTGTTGTGTTCAACTCTCTAGTGCAACATGAATAAATTTCTAATTAGTCAATAATCCCATACCTATCTAGTGTGTAATCAATGGAACTAATTCTCATTTTTTTCAACTCGAGGACGAGTTTTCATTCCGTTGTGGGGGTATGATGAACCATGATTTGTTAGGCTCCAATATCAGATCTGCAATATCAGGTACACGATATCGTGGCCTAGATAATGATATCGGATACATGATATCATGATTCCTATGTAAGCCTATAAATACACCTTTGGGTGCACAAGAAAGGAAGTAAGGATAAAAGTATAGTCTTTTTGTTATTTTTAGTTCATTTCAATTCTTTCCCTAGTGCATGCCCGTAGTGTGATGATTGTAATTGTATGGAACCTTTATTCAAGTGTGATGTACTTGGACACATGCATGGCCAGCATTAAAGATCAAGATTACTTCACCATTGTAGCATTCACTTATTTTTAATTACTTAATTGTTGTTATTTATTGTTTTCTTAATTAATATTTCTTTACCTTCATTTACTATCCCTCTTATTAGACACAAAATGAGTGCGGCTTAATCATAAGCATTTAAGTGTGACTACTTGGTATCCTAGTAGCGTATCTAGGAGTGCTTAAGTAACATGCACTTGGTAATCCCAGAAGTAGTACACGAGGTCCAAGATGTGTACAGATGATTAAGGACAAATGCTCATCACACTTAGGCTAGCTTAGATTGTTCTTCTCATTTCCTATTAGCTTAAAACAAATTTATTTTCCATTGCCTCTAGGAGTAGCACTAGCTTAGGACCACATCATACACCTCACTCTAGATTAAACCATATGTGACAAAGCAAATACTAGTCCAAGTGGAAAGAGAATGAACTATGATCAACATGTAACTATCTAGATACCACAACTAGCCTGTCTGCAGAGTTCAACTAGATCATGAGTGAACTCTCATCTTTGTATGGTTGAGTGTAGGGGTACCTCGTCACTCATCACCCTTTGACTACTTCTCTTTTTGAAAGCCTTTTTTCTCATAGAATTCACCTAGTATCCTCTCCCTTTTAACCTCTAACATAACATATAAATTATATTTGTACCATTTGTACTTTAAGTAGTGATAAGATTTAGTAGAATACCTTAAGAATTTTTTCAAACATGTAATTATCAACTACCAAATCATATTACAAAATAAATAAAATTTCAAAACTAATATTTGCTTACTATACTATGCTTGCAGTGCCAATCAATTTGTTTGAGCAACTTCAATCTCTAACTCCTACTTTCTTTTAACTAAACCTCAGATATAACAAAACCTTGTAATCTTAATTGTATAATTAAACTCAACTTTAGGTTTTTCTCCTATGTTTATGTGTGAAGAAGAAACTGAAAGACAAAGCTTCTGCATATACTTTTGAAACAAGTTCTGATAAAAACTTAATTCTAGTTGTGAATGATAAAAGAACACATAAGCCAATACAATCTCAAGATAACTTATATTAAATAACAACTACTATTGGCAAATCTTTAAACATGAAATCTCTTACATAACTCATTTTTTGCAAATGATCATAAAATTTCCTTTTCAATTTCCCAAGAGTACATACTAAGTTGATACATAAATAACAAAAAATGTTGCATGTAATAGACCTAACCAAAAGCAAACTAAGAAGGTAAGACAAGTGTCCACCATGTACTAGCATAGTAGGTCACCTACTCAAGGTACAACTGCTCACATCGACGATGATTAATTGAACCTTCATTCACTATTTTAATTCAAAGAATGAGCACACAAGTAGCTTTTTGTGGCTTCATGCATGGTCTTTAGGTAAGCATTTCCATTCAACTAAACAACCAAAACTTGTCCAATCCATACCTACCCACCTAGGTGCCCTCCCAGGTTAACTAATCCCCTCAAAAGGGTTGGCAATGGGTATAGAAAAGTCTATTTTGTGCAAACCAACAGGAATAATTTTTTTGAGTTACACCTATTCTAAGCCTAAGTGGATTTACCTTTTGATCCATATTTTTCTATTTTTCTATTCTTGGAAGTGCTCCTTTAGGTTTTCATGTCATTTAGCCTCATTTTTCCATGTGCTTATTTCAATAGCTGTCTTTTCGTAGATGGCACATACCTCCTCCATTGAGAGGGTTCGGTTCTCCCTGGCTAAACAGTTCATGTCTTGGTTGACCTGGATGAATTTTTCTCACAACTGATGGAAATGCTCTTTGAGAACATTCTTTTTCTTTTCCATAGAGGTCAACCAAAGTTTGTTAGCAACAACTTTCTTGTTTTCCTCTTGTAAGGCCTTGAGTATCTTGGTATGTGCATAAGTTTGCGCTTGTTCTGCAAAGGCATCCCAAATAGCCTTCTATTTTTCTTCTGCCATCTTCTTATTCTCTATTAGTAGTTTGGTCAATTGCTCAATTTTGAAATTATCTAGATGGTCTACGAGAAAAAATTGCAAAGGGTCCCACTGTGCTACTTGTAGGGCTACGATCCTTTCTTGCGATTTTTGCACCTCTGCTTCAGCATGCTTGGCCCTCATCTCTGTCAAGGCCAACTTTCCTTTAGTGGAAATGAGGTCTGATTTAATTGCTGTAATATCCTGAGGGATGTCAAACAGGGATGTCATTACTTGTCCTATTTGTAGCAATCGATCAAGTACATCCTCAGGTTCCACATGAGTCATTGAAGTTCTGGCCAAAGTTTGAGCATCCAATGCTCTTGTGAGATCTACCGGTGGCATAATAGGTGCATTGAATGATTCTTTAATGTGATCTGCAACCACATCTATGGCTCCCACTTCATCCTAGTGTTGCATGACCATCACTGTGGCCCCTTCACTATTTTTTAATTGCACTTGGAAAGATGCAGCATTCTCGAAGATCTATTGTGACCAAGTGCTTTCCCCTCCTCCTATATGGATGGACACTTCACCCCTTGCATGATCCAAAGAAACCGTGGGTTGTATGACATCATCAATGATTTGGAAGAGATTCACATCATCATGACTTCCTCAACTGACTATCTTAGCGATGGCCTTTAAATAGCTCATTGATGGTCTGTAATTTTGTGGTGATGGTGGTTGATCTTGGTCCATGCTAGGCTAGGCCTTGCAAGTTGAGTTGTAGTTGGCCCTACTGTTTGTTCCTTTTCTTGTTCTAGTCCCAACATCTCACCAGTGATTTTCCTTGCAGCTAGTGGCTTTAGCAGTTTAGCATATGAAACATTTTGGACTTTTTGGAGGACATCATTAGTGTATCCTTTGATACCAACATGTCGGCATAGCTTTCTAATAAGGCAAGGGAAGGGTAATGTCATCTTCCCTATCTTCTGTTCTTTGNCAAGGGAAGGGTAATGTCATCTTCCCTATCTTCTGTTCTTTGAACTGCCTCAGGATCTCTGTAAAGTATAGATGAGGTAGGTTAACATTAACCTTTCCCATCATCACTACACATCCCCTTACCACATATGTTGAAATCCTTTTTAAGCCCTTCGTGGGGAAGAGGTGATACATTTCAATTTTAAAATAGATCCTCTCTTCCGTTGACAACTCTCAAAATGTCTTATCCTTGCCATATGCCCTTTTCAACCAAACTCATCATGCATCAGGATCTAAATGGGTAGATAACTAAGCAACCTTTGGCCCTATATTCGGAAGGTTTAATACTTTTAAAATGGCCTCATAGAGAAATCAATTATCACACCACAAATGTTAACTGTGGTGCCTTGTTCTCTATTGTGCCAGAATTGGTATGTTTCCCCTAGGTACCAGGCACCGCTCTCAAAGAGGATAGGCCATAAGGGAGACCCTTTGAGGTGGTCCCTAACAGCCTCTGGAGCAAAATCTATAAAAGATTCAAAATTTAATTCCACAATCACCATAGTGAATGTGGACCTTTCATGGATAGCTTGAACACAATCTTGGGACAATGTGAGATGTTGTCCCTGTTTAGGCACTGCAATAGTTCCTCCTTTTTCCTACCTTGATTGTATAGTAGCAGGGTCTTCTTGGTGAATGCTAAATTATTGTTCCTCCTATTCTACATGTTGTTGAGCAAGGACTTGTCCTTCACCTCTCCTAGGTTTTTTGCTTCCACCTTGAGCAGGACCTTCCTATTGTCCACGTTTTAGGGCCATCTACAATCACATGGGGCCAATCGTTAGTAAGGTTTTTTCCAAAGTTAAGTTATACCTTACTGCTTACCTTAATTAATTTATTTTATCTTCATGTGATGTTTCCAAAAAGATTATAATAGTGAGTCCTTTTTACTTAGGTGGTTTCCAAATTTAGTTTCCTGGTATACCTAAGGGGATGAAATTATTTCAGCATAATTATCCTTAATGTTATAACTAATTACCCTTCTTCATCATGTGGCCCTCCCCCATAACTAAGTTGAACACTCTGGGTTCAAGTAGGTTCAGACAGAATGAAAATCGAAGGACCAGCGAGCGAGATATAGGTAGCAAAGCAAGAGATGTGCAATTGCAAGTTGTAGAGAAAAATTCGAAAACTCCCTCATGTGAATGGTTGAAAATGATGGCAAGTGTTGCAGGGGGTCACATATATATAGGTTTTATGTAATGCGATATTGCGTACGTGATATTTTGTACACGATATCGCATACATGATATCGTGGCCTATCGATGTTTAGGCCCGAGGGAAAATACCAAAATTTGAAGGTTTTTCTGAAATTAACAATGTAAATTAAGGACATGTGGGAAAGTGTTAAAGGGTTTGAGGGTAATTTAGTTAGTTTTGAAGGCATGAATAATGATATGTGGGTGGAATTGATCACTAAAGGCTTCGAGTGGTAAGGAAGAGAAAAAGGCCAGGTGATGGTTCATAGGAACGTTGGAATTTGGAGGGATAGTAATCAAGAAAAGAACATTGTGGACAATATGTTGAGGGTAATAAATGGTGTGTGGGAGATGGGTTATGAGTGCAAATTACAAAAATTACACAAGTGGGTCCTCCCCAAAGCAGGTTCTAACCTATAATGCTCTTGCTTAACCACGCTTAAAGGTGTCCGTGGGTACTAGAAGGGTTAAATGTAATCCACACTGGTTCCACAAAATACACATGTGAAAGTATGATTGGAATGAGGTCAAAATTCTATGCTACACGAGACACAAGTTACAATTACATGAACAGTGAGATGAGACGAGGTATAGAAGGGATTGTAGAGATTGGGACATGAGGTAACTGACCCAGGGCACAGTGAATCCTATGTGTAAAGCATGATTAATGTGTCATTAACCCATCATTCCAAGATTAGGACCAAGTCCATTCCTCTAATCAATGAAACTACATTATTTCATCCCATTATGAGCGACTATGAGAGTATCATAACAACAAGGCGTATGATCACTTGGCATTTTTTTCAAGGGAGGAGTGATTTTTTCTTTGTGGCACTTTTCCTTTTCTTTTTGTTTTTTTCGATTGTTGAATCCAGAGAAGCCACCAACTTTCAGGCATGGGTGCATGTCTTTCCAGTGGAACCCCCTAGAACAGCATTGGATTTCTTAGTACCCTTTGATTACTCTTACTCCCATTTTACGTTAGATCTACATGGATCTTAGTACAACCACGTTGCATGATAACTCTCACAAACGTCACCAAAGAGAATCCACAAGTCCCCTTGATGTCACACCCTAATCATTCCCTCTTGATCCATCCTTCTTCATTCTGGGTACAATGAACACAAAATTAAATTTAAGTTTTAAGAATATCAAGAATATCACTGCATCCTCAAACAAAACCTCTTATTTGTGGAATGGATGAGTGGATGTAATGGGCTCACTATCCAAATAATTGATCGTTCAAGACTCGATAACATAGAACACACCTCAACCAATGATCCACATGAGTTTTTTATTCGTAGATGAGATTACTTGTAAAAAGGTAATAAGATAAAAAGACAAAAAGATAAAACAAGAAATTGAAAAATAAAAAAACTGGAAAACAAAAAGTTGTAAAATAAAAGAAAATGGAAAATATTTATTAACCCTGCTTGTTATTAAAATGGGGGATATCCCCCATAACTAAACATTTGAGCATGGTAAGAATTAATAAATGAAAGATTAGGATCCTTGCATGTTGGAAACATTGAAACTTGGTCATACTTAGCCCATTGGAATTCACACACTTGATTATAGTAGACATAGTGGGGTAATTTATGAGATGTGGTTCCTAGATAAAGAGTTANGTGGGGTAATTTATGAGATGTGGTTCCTAGATAAAGAGTTGACCCAATATGATACTTGGGACCATAAGATGGTATGTAAGGATTAGGATGTTTCTCTCCATGGTTGTATTGATTGGGCCATATGGTTTTTGGAGTGTTAATTGGTGGCCCTGATGAAATAACATGAGGCATTGGGTTCGAGGAGAAGGATGCACCACAGTGTTGGACTTGTGCTAAGTTGGAGAATGCAGTGGCCTTGGAATTGTGTTGTCCCTTCCTACAGTTATGTCTAAAGAAGGGATGCTTTTGATGTTGAGGAGGTATCTCACTACTATTGGAAATAGTAGCACAAGTGACATTCGTGGGTTGTTGCTATGGTGTAGACACTTTAGGAAAAATAGGTGGCGATGTAGAAGGAGGGAAAGGATGAGAACATTGAAATTTAGGAGAAGTGTAAGGTACACAAGGTAGTGGTTGTGTTGAGGACATGAGATGATAGTATTGGGGAGAATGATAATGTGGTGAGATAGAGTATGTTGACCTAGTTGGAGAAACAGGGTATTGGACTAGATAAGCATTTGGATTCAGATGATATGAAGGGTATCTCTAGTTTAAGGGTGGCTTCCCCCACAACTGGGATTGTTGCCATTGTGATCGAACACAGTATCTCTATATGAACTTTGGGTGTAACATGCTTCCCCTTGCTCATATAAATGTAACAAGATTAGGCATTAGCCCTTGGGATGATCGTATAGGAAAATGTTGCATTCATACGTATGATTGGTAGTTGAGCTCTTATTTTGTTCATCCCTTCTTTTTGATTGTATAATGATATTTTTTCCTGCTTCTCAGGTTGTCAAAACTCTATCTCCAATAATATCAATATATTCTCCATACTTTTTATGCATCCATTCCAACATCTTGTTAATCTTTGCCTTGACTTCTTCTAATGATTTTTGTACTAGTAAAGATGGTTCTTCCTCCTTGAGATAAATTGATTTCTTCTTTTTATGATTGTGGACCTCTGTTAAGTTGAGACTTTGGTCCTATTGATGTTTTTCAACACTCTCCCATCTAGCCATTTCTCCTTATTCTTTTGCTACCTACTTAATAAGCTCTTGGAATTGATGGATTCATAGTTCGTATAGTTGACCTTGGGCATACATCCCTAGGGTTTTTCTTGTTGCATCAGGAATCCCATCAATGATATGATACATTAGCCTTTGTTTGGGGAACTCATGGCCTGGACAGTTGTTTAATAGTGCATAATATCTTTCTAAGGCCATGTCCAAGGGCCCATGTTATGCTTGTTTCCACTCTTGGATTTGTTTCCTCAAGGCTGACACTCTTGCATAGGTTTGATATCTTTTGTTAAATAGTTCTACCATTGTTGGCCAATGTTGTATTTAATTTGGTCTTAATGATCTATACCATACTTTTGCTTGGCCAACTAGTGTCATAGGAAAGAGCTTGAGTTTTTGCCAACTGTTATCAATGTTGTTCCATGTACAAGCATCATAGAAGGCTTGTAAATGTTTTTGTCTATCTAAGTCATAGACTCCTGAAAAATTAGGAAAGTTGTTTAAATCGAGCCTAGGTAGGTGGCTCTCTTTACAATGCCTACGGGAGATTCGAACAACCTCTTGTATTTTCGTTAGGCTTGTAGTGGCCAGTAGGGGTTCATCGTCATCAGTTAAGTTATGCTTTCGTGCATTAGGATGATGTTTCCTTCATTTATATTTATAAGAAACCCCCACCTCAAGTTGTGTACTCCAATCTTCATTATCATATAATTTGTTGGTTCTCCAATGAATTGCCACACTAGATGTGGCATTATCATACTCTTGTAGGAGAGCCATGGTTGTGCAATTGTGTGTGAATTTATATGTGACTTTTTATAATGATTTCTTCCTAAAAGATATATCATTAATTCCTATACAGTGACCTTGTATGATATAACTAATCTAGATAACTAGCACTATCCCCGACAACGGTGCCAATGATGAGTGGTGAGGTACCCCTACACTTAACCATATGAATATGAGTGTTTCACGTGCTATCTGGTTGAACTCCATAGATAGACTAGTTTTGGTATCAAGACAGTTATCCTTAGGTCATAGTTCAGTGTCTTCCCATCTAGACTAGTGTTAACTTTGTCACGTATGGTTTAGTCTAGAATGAGGTGTATGATGTGTTCCTATACTAATGCTACTCCTGGGTGTAATAGAAAATGATATTAACTAAGATAAGAGAGAGAGGGTGAGAGAGGATCTAAGCTAGCCTAAGTGTGAGAAGCATCCATTCGTCAATCATCCGTACACATCTTGGACCTCGTGCATGACTACGACTGGGATTACCAAGCACAGATCCTAGGTACACTACTGGGTTACCAAGTATTCACACTTAAATACTCGTAATCAAGTCGTACTCATTCTGCATTTAATAAGAGTTTAGGGTGAAGAGATATTAACTAGGAAATTGGTAAATAATAATTAAATAAATAATTAGACTAAGTGAATGCTGCAATGATGAAGTAATCTTGATCTTTATTTCTAGTCATGTGCGTGTCCAAGTACGTCACACTCAAATAAGGATGTTGTACAATTACAATCACCACACAACGGGCATGCACTAGGAGAGAAGGGTTAAGAGAATAACTACTTAAAACTAAGAACTAAAAAACTACCTATCAGGTCTGTCTACCTCTTATTTATAGATGAGGATACATGCTGCAATATCGCGTATGTGATATCGTGGCCAACAAAATGATAACTCATCAGTTTGGAACTGTACATTCCCTCTTTTTCTAAGTAAATTTTTAATGAATTGGTGACTAGGTATTTTTCAAACCAAGGAAATACTCAAAGGATGAGAAGGATCTGACTTCAATGGGATTCGATGCATTTGTGCTGGCCATTCTCTTGGGTGCTTGGATGCTTTTTCTTAGGTTTTCTAACATTCTGACATTATTCAAAAATTGGGAAGCTCAGTGAATAAAAATAAGTCTTTGCATGGTGTGGTTCTCATGCAAAAAAAAGGAGTGAGAATTCAAATCACACCCCTTAGACATAATAAAGTAATATGGGCTACAATCGCTAGTTATGGAACTGGAAAGACATGTTACCCATGCCTAAAGGTTCCCTCTAACTAAGGCCTTTTCTCGCTTCTTACTTCTCCATCTTGCTCTCCTCAAAATAGTGGTGACTCTTTGTGGAAGCATTCTTGTTGCTTTCAAGTGGATGGATTGGTCAAGTGTGTTGATGCGAGGTCACTAGATGTGATTTGTTTGAGTCTAGATTTAGGATGAGTTCTACTCAATCACATTAACCATAAAATAGACAAGGGACTTTACACAACCTTGTTCCTGGGATTCCATGCCATTCTCTCCTCTTCATCTTTCTTTTTATTTCCACCTCATTGATGGTTTTATCATTAGTCTATTTTGGGTTGAGGCATTATTTTTATTTGGTGACTTTTTGTGGGTAAGTTTTTAACTCTTGCTTCCAAATGACATTCCTAAAGCCTATAGAATCTTTGGTTAGTGGATTTGTTAGGACATAAAGGGCATGGGCTTGCTTTGGGGAAGACCCACTAGCATTTCTTTTTGGTGTAATTGTTAACTTCTTTCCCTTAAACATTTCCTGCAATCAATCATTTCTTGTTTCATCCCCATCCATGATATCTATTTTATTGGCGTTGCCGTTGATATTTTTCTTCTTTGTTATTCCTCATGTTTTTCCATTTTATATCTACTAGAGGTTCACTCTTAGTCATGCGGGCCCTGGCACAAATTTTTCAATTTTCTCCATTTTACTATTTTCCTAACCCGTACACCTTGGGTAGTCACCTATGATAAATCTTCAAACCAATTTCTTCCATAACCACAACTTAGCCAATGCACTTCATATCGAGGCAAGGTATCAACTGCATTGTGTTTTATCTATCCTTGCTCATTTGTGACTATGTTGTATGTGCATATGGTGATCATACAAACAATGGACTGGGCTTGGAGTAAGCACTCAAGATGGATCAGAACTGGAGCATTTACAAAAGGAACAAGTCTGGTGGCATGGTTATGGATAAAAAATGGAAGGTGCAATCTTAGCATTGGCGGTAACATGCTTCATTTTCTTTCTATCTCTTTCTCTATAAGCTACCAAATAAAGGCTTAGATGTCATTTATGTACGAGTGTTCACCACAATGTTGTAATATGCTTATTGATCTGTCGCTGGGCATGTTGAGTCTATCATCCCATTCCACCATTAGTTGTCAATTAGTCAATAATCCCATACCTTCCCAATATTTTTTAAGAAACTCGAGGATAAGTTTTCATTCAATCATGGGGGAATGATGAGAGTAATTACTCTAGCAGTTTATTCTAATTATTAGAGCAATTACTCTAGTGGTTTATTCTAATTATTAGAGCAGTTACTCTAGCTGTTTATTCTAATTATTAGACTAGTTACTCTAGTAGTTTATTCTAATTATTAGAGAAATTACTCTAGTAGTTTATTCTAATTATTAGAGTGGTTACTCTAATTATTAGAGTAGTTGTGCCTAAGCCTATAAATATAGTGCCTAGGTGCACAATTGGAAAAGAAGTATTTTAGTAGTTAAGTAGCAAAACTCTTGTAGTTTGTTTGAAAGTTAGAGTATTTTCCAAGTGCCCACAGCAAGAGGTCTAAGTGTGGATGGATCTTTATTCAAGCATTATGTACCTAAGCACACCTTATGTATGGCAATAAAGACAAGCTCATTGACTCATCCTTGTAGCACTTGAGATTTTTTTTCTTACGTATTTCTTTTATTTTATTTTCTTATCCATTTATTTTATTTTATGCACTTACATTTATGTTATTAGCGTAGCAATTCATTTTGATTAATTAAGAAAATCATTAAATTACACTCAGTATGATCACTTCGAGCATGCATGTAACACTTGGTAACATAGTAACGATTAGCATTTGGTAATCCCAGTAGTGTTGCACTAGTTCAGGATGTGTACGACAAGTGAGAATGACTGCTAGTGTTAAGATTAGTTAGAACTTAGTTAATGAGTAGTTAAGATAAATTAGTCACTTAGTTATCTCTCTTCTCTCTTATTAGAACAGGACATAAAAACATAAAAGATATAAAAATCATATGCCTCAAGCTTACTTAATAATACAATCATGACATACAAGTAAGTTTGGGAAGACAACGATCAACCAACCCATCCTTGGTCAATAAGGGACCATAAGAACTTAGTCCTTGGAATTCAACCGGATCATGCGTGAAACACTCGTATTCGTATGGTTAAGCATAGGGGTACCTCATCGCTCATCAAATGGCAAGGTGATTCCTAGGATGAAGTAATCTTAGCATGGAAGCATGATAACTAAAACCAATAACGTGTAGGATACATGATAATAAGAAAAGTCAAATCATACAAAACTTTCCTACCATGTCAAACTAAACATACATATCATGTTATAAAAATTCATGTCTCTACATAAAGAAAACTATACACTACTCTACGAAAATAAAAATAAAAAACACATAAACCTCATCATCGTATATAAAAGAGTATTGAGAGTTCCATACAAGGATATCTAGTCCACACTACTGTATATGAAAATATACATCAACCAAGCATAGAAGGTTTTCCCCTCCTCTACCCTTCCTCTCTGTGTTCATTTAGGCTCCTACACCTTTTACCTATAATTAAATAAAGTTAGTACACAACTAAGTGGGAAGCCTTTACACTTCCCCTGCTAGATGGTTGACAAGTGTTGCACCAGAGGAGAGGAGTGGGGTACAAGCAACCTACAACCACTGTTAGGCTTATCCATGCTCAAAAAAACACACACCATATCACCCATAAAGCTAACTTAGTATCATACAAGGTCAACATATCCATGAGATATACTAGAATATTCGATGATCCACACAATCATAATCCAAACAGAACACCTATTCCCAATGATATGACTCACAACCCAATACTATCACATACAAAGCCCACGTGGTTGCTAGAATATCCATGCTTAGTATATCATGTGAAATGTTACCATGAGTACTCATAATAGCCATTTCCTATAGGTCTTTTATTAATTTTTTATTTATCCAATCGATGTTAGGGTTCTTCAACCTATGACCTACAACCACTAGCCTTTTGGAGGATTGGCAATAGCGACGAACACACCTATGCCATAGACCAGCCATAGGGATGAACACACCTATGCTCTCCTACTCTCAGGATGAGGCCTAAGATAGGAGCCTCATTGATGCATCATAGTGGGGGTCAATCCATGCTACCTCCATGGTGCCTCATCACCAACTAGTCCACACCCTCATGCTAGCACCACTCACCAATGACCATCACAAGCATCATCATGAAAACATATACACAATTCAGCTAGTTTAAGCCAACACAGGTCATAAGCACAACACACTCAAACAAACATAACCACACATATCCACCCCTAATTGTTATAGTCATTCCATGAAAATAATATCACAATGCAACAAAATAACACGAATACCTCAGTTTGAAAAAACAATACCATATTCCTCAAAAGACATGTACTTCCATACAAAAGACCACTAGAATAATTTTCAAATGAGATATCCCCAAAGAAAAAACTAATTTCATGATTATAAGGTACTTCCCAAAATGATCCAACAACACTAATTTTACCTAAATCAGACTCCTAGAAACAAATTTATGCACATTCAAAGTTTTGTTAATAAAATAATATTTGGGATAAAAAAAATGCTCGTGCCCCAATAGGCCCCACAAATAGCATATAATACGAGGCTCATAACACAACATATCATAGTTCACAAGTCCACATCATCCCATACATTACATATATATTCATCCACAATCTATAACCAAAATCAGAAAATTCTAGGAAAATAGACAAAATAACATGTTCAAGCTTAATCCTTGAGCTATTTGTCCCACATGCCCACTTTGTATAATCATATACACTAATCCAGTACAAAAATATAGGGAAAAGGTAAAGACAATCCACCAATTAAAATTGTTAGGGTAGAAAGGCTGAAACAACGAGAAAATCCTCAAAAATCCAATAGGACATCATTTCACTCTCAACAAGTTTTGCACCTACGTAGATATGAATGTAACAATTCCAAATCCAAGTTCAGAATAGGCAAAAAGTATCCATAAGTCTTAGAATCTAGAAAAAGAAGAGAGCAAAAAGAAAAATGGTAGAAAGTAGACTCCTATGCATTTTTGTTTCTATGAATAGAAGAAAACAAACAGAAACCAAAATCCAATTTTAGTACCAAAAAGTGGTGATGAGGTAATTAAACATAAAAAAACAAAACTATGCTTTTAAGCATATGCATACATGCAACCCTTTTCTTTCCTTCTATGGATGCACGTCACATGCTAACGTTACTTTTACTTTTTTTTTCTTTTGTTGTTTTTTCTAACTTGAATTATTTATTATTTTTTTATGGAATGATTTTCATAAGTTATTTTTACTTTTTATCTCCACCACTAATACCATAAACATTAATCATGTGGAATAGACACACTGGGATTCCAAATCAAAATTCATTTTAACCTATGAGATTCTTATCATACGCTCTACACATTCACATGCCAAAACCACACCCAAACATCACATGACATAGTGTTACAATACAAATTCCTACATATCAAAATCACACATAAAGCATAAAAGCATCCCAGATAGGTGGTCTTGTACCCCAATCCAACACCCCTACCAACAACATCACTTGTCTAACACATCACATAGGGTTAGTGTACATAATCATGTTAGTTAAGCATGCAAAGGCATTATAATCATAACATAAAAATGAAGCCTCATAACATATCAAATATATTAATTTGTCCCCAAAACCCACTGTGAATCCACATGTAATGTCTAAATCATAAGTGTATAACCATACCTATTATCTCAAGGGGGGGGGGGTGTGCAGGATGTAACACTCTCCCCTCCTTAAGAATCTTTCTCCTAGAAGATCCTAGGATGAGCTACGCACATCTCAGTCTCCACTTCCTAAGTAGCCTCCAAAGCTCCATCTTTACTCCATAGAATTTTAACCATAGGTATAACTTTATTGCATAGTTGCTACAACATACAATCAATAATCTTTACTAGTTTCTAACATAACTAACATTAGATTGTAGTTGTATTCCTGAATAGCTAATCACATGATCTTCTTTAGGCACATAACTTCGTAGCATAGATACATGAAATACAACATGGATAGGTGCCAAATGAGGAGGTAATGCTATTTGATAGGCCACTTTTCCAATCCATTGTAACACTTGAAAGGGATCAATGTATCTAGGAGCCAATTTCCCTTTTTGGCCAAATCAAGTAAGGCCTTTCAATGGAGAAATAAGAAGAAATACATGATCTTCAACTGAAAACTCTAGTGGCCTTTGATGTCAATTGGCATATGCTACCTACCTATCTTGTGTAGCTCTTATTCTATCTTGGATATCTCAAATCTGCTCTATAGTCTGCCTCACCAAATCGGTGCTTACCTATTGACAATCTTCAATGGTATCCCAACATAAAGGTATTCTACATGGCCTACCATATAAAATCTCATATGGTGTTTCCTGCAAAGTCCCCTTATAACTATTGTTATATGAAAATTCAGCTAATGGTAGCATCCAATCCCAACCTTCTCTATACTGTAAAGCATAGGCTCTCAACATGTCTTCTAGAATTTAATTCACCCATTCAATTTGACCATCAGTTTTTGGATGATATGTCAAACGTATATTCAACCTTGTATCCATATCCTTCTAAAATGCATACCAAAAATGTGACATGAATCAGGCATCTTTATCACTAATAATTTGTCATGGCACACCATGCAACTACACTATCTCTACAAGTAAGAGATGTGTAGTTTCTACTACACTTACTGATGATTGTGTGGCAAGGAAATGGGTAGACTTTGTTAACAAATCAAAAACTACTAAGATAGCATCATGGCCACTATGAGCTAATGGAAGACCAACAATAAAATCCATAGTAATGACATCCCATTTCCACTAAGGAATATCGTGGGAATGCAAATATTCCCCAGGTCTTTGATGCTCTATCTTCACTTGTTGGCAAATTAAACAACGAGCTACATACTCTCCTACATTCCTCTTCATACCAGGCCACCAATACATCTATCATAAGCTTTGGTACATTTTCTAAATACCTAGATGCATTTGGTATCTGCTCATGTGGGCCTCATCCATCAACTAAATTCAAAAAGCTTCTAGAACGCATACTTAACCATCCCTCCATAATACTCCATGACTATCCACAGAGAGTGCTCCATTAGAGGTAATATGTTGCCTCAATGCTTGACACCAAGGATCATGTCATTGTTTCCTCGTATATATTCTTGCAAATTGGATTGGATTGTTAAGTTATTTAGCTTACTTGCCATCTTACTTAATGCATCTGCTACTTTGTTACTCTTACTAGGCCTATATTTAATAGTGAAATCGAAATTACCAAGTAGCTCGATCCATATATGTTGTTACAAGTTTAACTATGGCTTACTCATAGGATATTGGAGGCTCTTATGGTCAGTCCAAATAGTAACTTGCTCTTCATATAGATAATGCTACCAAATCTTCCATGCAAGGATCATGGCACAAAATTCTAGATCATGAATGGGATATCTAGGTTCATGTGGCCTCAATTGATAGGATGCATAAGCCACAACCTATCCATCTTGCATCAACACACAACCAAATCCATCCCCTAAAGCATTAGTACTAACATCATATGGATGTCTTGGTGTAGGAGATATTAGCACAAGAGTAGTCACCAATCTATGCTTCAACTCCTCAAATGCAGCCTAACAAGTTGGGCCCTAAGTAAAGCTATCCTCTTTTCTAAAAAATTAGGTCAAAGGAGATGCTATGTGAGAGAAATGTTCCAAAAACCTCTAGTAATATCTTGCTAACCCCAAGAAACTTCATACCTCCACTACTGATTGTGGCCTAGGCCAATCATGAATAACTGCAATTTTTGTAATATCCACAGAGATACCAACTCTTGACACCATATGTCCTCAGAGTTGAATCTCTAATTACCAAAATGAACACTTGGACAGCTAAGCATATAGTTGGGACTCCCTCAAAGTCTATAAAACCATCTATAAGTGCTTTACATGCAATTTCTCATTAGGAGAATATACTAAGCTATCATTAATGAATATAATCACAAACTAATCTAGGAATGGCTGCATCACATTGTTCATGAGGTGCATGAAAATAGCTAGTGCATTTGTCAACCCAAAGGGTAGCACCAAAAACTCATAATGTCCATATCGTGTTTTGAATGCTATCTTTGGCACATCTTGCTCATGAATCCACACTTGATGATACCTAGACTTGAGATCAATCTTTGAGAATACATGAGGTCCCCAAAGTTGATCCAACAATTCATCAATGCATGGTAGAGGATATCTATTTTTCATAGTCACTTGGTTTAACTATTTGTAATCTATACATAACTACAAATCCCCATCCTTCCTTTTAACAAATAGCACAGGTGCACCCCACAGTGATACACTAGAAAGAATAAGGCCTTTATCTAGCAATTATTATAGCTGAATCTTTAGCTCTACTAACTCTATAGGATACATCCTATGTAAAGACTTTGAAATAGGCTCTGTACCAAGTTTAAGTTTGATCTTGAACTCAATCTCTCACCTTGGTGAAAAATCCAATAATTTGGATGGGAATACATCAAGGAATTCATGCACCATAGGAATTTGATCTATCTCCACCATATCTATTTTATAGATTGTAGCCACAAAACATGCATGCCCTTTTTGAATCATCCTATAGTACATCTGAGAGGAGACTAAATCTAGGTGCACACTCCTCAGACAAGTTTGTACCTCAATTGGAGTACCATCAACTACTTGTAATTGTAGGAGCTTTCGCCAATAGTACAAACTAGTATTGAACTATGACAACCAATCTATCCCTAAAATTATATCATACACACCAAGTGCCATAACATATAAATCACTAACCCATTGCACACCTTCAAATTCTACTGGCACATTCCTACACACCTGATCAACTCGAGTTCTATGATCCCTAGCAAAAGATACTATCAACCTAGGAGAAAGAGAATGACATACAAGAGCTACATGATGTGCAACCATAGGATCTATGAAATAATGGCTAGCATCAAGATCAAATAACATTAACATAGAAAAACCAAAAATCATACCTCCTGTCTCCATCACTGTATTTGGTTGCATGTCCAAAGGCTATTCTGTTAAGGCATACACCCATACTAGAGTCCTTTGGTCCCCTCCTCTAGGTTGAGTGATAGGTGCTTCACATCCACCCTAAATTGGAGGTCACTATCCTCAGCCTCTACCTTCTCCACTACTGCCTACCTACTTTGGTCACTCCTAAGCCTAATGCCTTGGCTACCCACATGCAAAATAGTTTCGAAAATCGCTCTATAGATGACCAGGCTACCCACATCTATAACAAATAATAGCTCCATGATCAACTCCAATAGTAGGATCATGAGTGAGTGTTTGACACTCTCCTCCATGGCCACAAGCTTGCTTAGAGGGGTCAAGGCTCTCTCCAAATGTTAGTCCTCTCTTATACCCCTATTTCCCCTTTCTACACACTGTATTCTCTCACTAACTCCTCTCTAAATCCATGACTACTACTCTCGCTTCATCATAGGAAGTTAATCTGAGAAGCAATAGGTGATCCTTAAAAGATGCTCTTAAACCTCGAACAAACTTATTTGCCCATGCTCAAGCATCGGTCTACATCTGGGATAGATAACTACTCAACTCATAGAAATAAGCATCATACTCTACCACAAATCAACTACACTGATACAAATGATAGAATTCATCCTCGACTTGTGCATATTGGGTAGACACATAATGACCTCTAAAAGATGCTAGAAAATTATCCCATGCCACCTCTTGACCAATCCATCCCTTGGCCTACTCTTTAGTCATCCACCAATGTTGGGCAGTACCAACTAATTGATAAGCTACCAAGTGAGTCTGCTGAACTGATGAAAAACCCATCAAATAAAAATATTTTTGAAATTCCTCCAACCATTCTATAGCCATAGTGTGATCCTCAGTGCCATCAAATTTTAGAGGTCCTAATTTCCAAAACTACTCCACTAGTTTCCTATTGATAGGTTGCCTATTTGATTCTGCTAAGGATCCACTACCACTACCAGTTTCCACTACCCTGATCATGGGAACAAGAGTAGGAGCATCACTAGCTACAATATGCTGATACAGGATCTATAACAATTGTTGTATAAGCTTTGATTGCCTATTTGTAGCACCACTACTAGATGCTTGAGGAGGCTACTCTTTCCCATCATTAGGCCCTTCTAGTCTATAGGCCCCACTAGCACCATGACCATGTCTACTATACATCTTTGTAACCTAAAATTACACAAATGGGTGAGTACACTAACCATCATACAACATCATAGTAAACTAGCTCTAATACCGTAATGTAACACCCCACCCTAGCAAGGGCAAGGTGATGCCTAGGATCAAGTAATCTTAGCACATAAGCATGATAACTAAAACCAATAACATGCAAGATACATGATAATAAGAAAAGTCAAATAGTACAGAACTTTCCTACCATACCAAACTAGACATACATATCGTGTTATAAAAATCATGTCTCTACATAAAGAAAACTATACACTACAGTACAAAAATACAAAAAGAAAAAACACATAAACCTCATCATCATATATAGAAGAGTATAGAGAGTTCCATACAAGGATATCTAGTCCACACTACTATACATGAAAATATACATCAACCAAGCATAGAAGATTTTCCCCTCCTCTATCCTTCCTCTCCATGCTCATTTAAGCTCTTTCACCTTTTACCTATAATTAAATAAAGTTAGTACATAACTGAGTGGGAAGCCTTTACACTTCCCCTACTAGATGGTTGACAAGTGCTACACTAGAGGAGAGGAGTGAGGTATAGGCAACTTGCAACCATTGTTAGGCTTATGCATGCTCAAAAAAACACACACCATATCACCCATAAATCTAACTTACTATCATATAAGGTCAACATACCCATGGGATATACCATAATAATCCATGATCCATACAATCATAATCCAAATAGAACACATATTTCCAACGATATGACTCACAACCCAATACTATTAAATACAAAGCCCACGTGGTTGTGTAGCATGTGAAACATTCCATGAGTACTCATAACAGCCATTTCCTATAGGTCTTTTATTAATCTTTTATTTATCCAACTAGTGCTAGGATCTGTCAACCTGTGACTTGCAACCACTAGCCTCTTGGGGGACTGGTGATAGGGATGAACACACCTATGCTCTTCCACTCTTAGGATGAGGCCTGAGATAGGAGCCTCACTGATGCATCATAGTGGGGATCAATTTATATTACCTCCAAGGTGCCTATTCACAAAACAATCCATACCCTCATGCTAGCACCACCTAGTAATGATTGTCACAAGTGTCACCGTGAAAACATATACACAGTTTGGCTAGCTTAAGCCAACACAAGTCATAATCACAACACACCTAAACAAACATAACTGCACATATCCACCCCTAATGGTTATATTCATTTCATGAAAAGAATATCACGATGCAATAGAACAACATGAAGACCTTGATCTGACAAAACAATACCATATTCCTTAAAAGACACGTACTTCCATAGAAAAAACCACTACAATAACTTTCAAATCATATGTTCCTATAGAAAAATAATTCCACGATTATAAGACACTTCCCAAAATGATCCCAATGATACTAATTTTACCTAAATTAGACTCTTGGAAACAAAGTTATGAACATTCAAAGTTTGGTTAATAAAATAAAATTTTACTAATATTTGAAACAACCAAAAAAATTTATTTTCCCTAATAGGCCCCAAAAATAGCATATCATACGAGGCTCATAAACACCACATATCATAGTCCACAAGTCCACATCATCTCATACATTGCATATATATTCTAGGAAATAGACAAAATAACATGTCCAAGCTCAATGCTTGAGCTATTTGACCCACATGCCCACATTGCATAATCATATACACTAATCCAATACAAAAATATAGGGAAAAGGTAGAGATAACCCACCAATTAATATTTCTAGGGCAGAAAGATCAAAATAAGGAGAAAATCCTCAAAATTAGGTAGGACTCCATTTCGCTCCCAACAAGTTCTGCATCTAATTAGATATGACCACAATAATCCCAAATCCAAGTTCAAAATAGGCAAAAAGCATCCACAAGGCTCAAAATGTAGAATAAGAAGAGAGAAGAAAGAAAAATGGTAGAAAATAAACTCCTATGTACTTTTGTTTCTATGAAAAGAAGAAAAAAAATAGAAACCAAAACCCAATTTTGGTATCAAGCGATGGTGATGAGGTGGTTAAACATATAAAAAACAAAACTATGCTTTAAAGCATGTGCATACATGTAATCCTTTTTTTCCTTCCATGGGCATACGTCATGTACTAATGTTACTTTTACTTTTTTTTTGCTTTTATTGTTTTTTTCTAACTTGAATTATTATTTTTTTAAAAAAATTATTTTCATAGCATATCATACGAGGCTCATAAACACCACATATCATAGTCCACAAGTCCACATCATCCCATACATTGCATATATATTCTAGGAAATAGACAAAATAACATGTCCAAGCTCAATGCTTGAGCTATTTGACCCACATGCCCACATTGCATAATCATATACACTAATCCAATACAAAAATATAGGGAAAAGGTAGAGATAACCCACCAATTAATATTTCTAGGGCAGAAAGATCAAAATAAGGAGAAAATCCTCAAAATTAGGTAGGACTTCATTTCGCTCCCAACAAGTTCTGCATCTAATTAGATATGACCACAATAATCCCAAATCCAAGTTCAAAATAGGCAAAAAGCATCCACAAGGCTCAAAATGTAGAATAAGAAGAGAGCAGAAAGAAAAATGGTAGAAAATAAACTCCTATGTACTTTTGTTTCTATGAAAAGAAGAAAAAAAATAGAAACCAAAACCCAATTTTGGTATCAAGCGATGGTGATGAGGTGGTTAAACATATAAAAACAAAACTATGCTTTAAAGCATGTGCATACATGTAATCCTTTTTTTCCTTCCATGGGCATACGTCATGTACTAATGTTACTTTTACTTTTTTTTTGCTTTTATTGTTTTTTTCTAACTTGAATTATTATTTTTTAAAAAAAATTATTTTCATAATTTATTTTTATTTTTCATCTTTTCGACTAATACCATAAACTTTAATCATTTGGAATAGACACACTGGGACTCCAAATCAAAATCCATATGAATATACAAAATCCTTATCATATGCTCTACACATTTGCATGCCAAAACGATACCTAAACATCATGTAACATAGTGCTATAATACAAATTCCTACATACCAAAATCACACATAAAGCATAAAAACATACCAGATAGGTGCTCTTGTACCCCAATCCAACACCCCTACCAACAACATCACATGTCTAACACATCACATAGGGATAGTGTACATAATCATGTTAGTTAAGCATGTAAAGACATCATAATCAAAACAGAAAAATGAAGCCTCATAACATATCAAATACATTAATTTGTCCCCAAAAACCCACTGTGACTTCACATGAAATGTCTAAATCATAATCATATAACCATACGTACTAGCTCTGGGTGGGGTGTAACATGCATCCAATTTTGATGTGGACTTGTTTGTAACACCAAGTTCAATATAAACGTATAGTACATGAACACCAGAGTTGGTATTGTAGTATTTTTACTACCAAAAAAATGATAGATGAAGGAGAAGATAAGGGTTTGCACATTGGTAGCTAGCTGGAAAATAAGGGAAAGTATCTCCATTGTGCCTTAAGTATCATGCATGGCCTTTGTGTAAGCTCATGCATGTTAGATGACCATGATCAACCATGCTTATGTGTCCCTAGGGTAGGACCTAGGAACATTTATTTAAATAAAATAAAAATAGATTTCATTCTCATCTATCCAAATAGCATACTGATATGCATTTCAAATCTCAAGTAAGAGGTTAAGGGTTCAAGTTTCCTTTTCACTTTTAAACTATTTGTATGAAGATATACTTAGAAATTTTCAGCAAGACAAGCCTTCATGATGGATTATGAGACATACATGACAAATACTACCATGCATGGCCATGCATGGTGGAGACACTACCATTGGTAAGGCATCAACAATGATGTACAATCACCAAAAATGAGTAACATGGCACTAGTGGTGGTGGGCAAGCACTAGTAACAATGTGAAAGGGTACTAGAAAAAAATGTTAAAGAGGATTTTTATGTAGGTTTGATGTGGAGAAGAGTGACACATGAGGGCTAGAAGGATTATGTTATTTCTAGTACAATGCAAGGAAGGTAGAGATTAGTGAAGATAATAGTAGAGCATGTGAGGTGTAACAATAGGTAGCACGATGGTGGATGGCAATAGAATTGTATCAATAATGGAAAATGAAGAATAGTAGTTCTGATGGTTAATATGAGGAAGTATTGCATAGTAGGTGAGGGTTTTCAAGGTGCTACACTACTATGCAACCTCAATTACTTTAGTGGTAGCTAGGCACTATGGCCCATATTAGGATCTATGCAACCCCTTGAGGGCATGCATAACCCTTTGCAACCTAATGAGATCCTTCATATGGTTGAGCA